>JBCNJP010008021.1:0-45491 GCA_039602395.1 Deinandra increscens subsp. villosa
TGGATGAGTACTATCCAATGAGCAAGACCAGTGAGGGCCGAGCAGCCATCAGAGGCTTTCAACAATCATCAGGGGAGCCTTTTCATGAAGCTTTTACTAGATTTAAAGAACTTTTACGAAAATGTCCTCATCATGGTTTTGAAATGTGGGATCTAATTCATTGTTTTTATGATGGTTTGTTGCAGGATGATGCTCGGGATTTGCTTTCGATAAGCAATGGAACGTTTCTCACAAATCCTGAAGCGGATGATTGGGCTCATTTGGAGCGTTTGTCTACAACGTCAAGGAGACATGCCCAATCCGCTAGAAGACCAAAAGCAGCACTAAAAGCAGTGGATTACGGTGTGGAAGAGAAGTATGAGAGCTTGGAGAAGAAGTGTGCATTGTTGGAGAAACAATTAACACAACTTAAGGTCGATGGTGGCAGTGAAGAAGCGAAGGCAGCATCATCATTTGTAGTTTGCGCAACATGCGGCGAGTTGGGGCACTATGCGAATCAGTGTCCTACTTTGGGTAGCGGGCAGGAGGATGTGAGCTATGTTCAAGGGAAGCCATTCGATTTCAACTCCAACACATATCATCCGAACATGCGAAATCATCCAAACTTCAGGTATGGTAATGCGAACAATCAATTGAATCCTGACTTTCAAGGTTCTTATGTGCAGGGTGGCGGACAGCAATACCAGCAGTCCCAGAATCGTCAAGGAAACAACTCGGGAGGCTACCAACGGAGTAATTACAATCAAGGTGGGAATCAACAACAACGCAATTATCAGCAACCCCAACCGAAACAAGACGAGGGAATGCAAGCTCAATTCGTAACCAACACTCAATTCGCAACCATGATGGACAAGATGAACTCGCTCATAGAGGGTCAGAAGGCGTTTGAGAGGAGGTTCGAGATTCAAGAGAAAAATCATGAAGCTTTGGCCAAGCAAGTGGGTCAATTGGCGGCCGAGTCAGCGAAAAGAGAAGCGGGAAAGTTGCCGAGTGACACCACCATCAACCCGCAGCATCAGGCATCCACATCAAAGAACACAAGACATATGCCAATCAACAAGGTAACAACATTGCGGTCAGGTAAGTTAGTAGATAATAAGGTGGGGACACCTCAAACACAGGTTGATGGGGTGGTTGAGGATTGGGTAAGTGATGATGAAGAGGAAATTTTTCAGAATGAAAAACCGGTCGAAAACGAACCTGTTAGCCCTAAGAGTCATAAACGTGTCACTTTTCAAGAGTCAAAAAATAGGGTAATGGGTGAGAATCGAAAAAAATCAAAGGAAGAGGGTGTGGAGGTTAATACCATCCCTTTTCCTAAAGCATTAATCGAACCGGAAAAACAAAAAGAGTTGGGAAAAAGGGGGCCGCACCAAGAGGAAATGTGGGATGTGTTTAAGCAAGTTAAAATTAATTTACCCCTCTTGGATGCAATTAAACAAATTCCGGCCTATGCAAAGTACCTGAAAGAATTGTGCACTCAAAAGCGTAATTACAAAATTCCGAAACGACTTGATGCAAATTCAGAAGTGAGTGCCATTATTTCAGGTATTTTGCCTCAGAAGTTGCAAGATCCAGGGGCACCAATGATTTCTATTCAAGTTGGTGATTTTCAGATGACCCGTGCCCTGTTGGATCTTGGAGCTAGTGTCAGTATACTACCGGGGAGCTTGTACGATCAGTACGATTTCGGACCATTGAAAAAAGCCAACACTACGGTGATTTTGGCTGACTTGACCCCAAAGCTACCCCGGGGAGTATTAACGGATGTCATTGTCAAGGTTGATGAGTTTTTCTATCCTGTCGACTTTTTGGTTTTAGATTATGTGTCAGTCGAAAAGGATTCTCAACCAACGGTAATTTTGGGTCGGCCATTTTTAGCCACAAGCCATGCACAAATTGATTGTAAACTGGGCACCGTTGACATGACATTCGGTAATCGAAAGATAAGATTGAGTATGTTTGGAAATGTAACTGACCCTCGGGAGGACGACGAATGCTTTCGAGCGGACGTTGTCGATGGAACTGTCTATCCTTATTTTGCTTGCAATGAGGACGATGGAACCACCGAGGAGTGTGCTGTTTTTGGCAGGGAACATGCAGGTATAGTGAAGGAGCTGGAGGAAGAGGAAGAGAGGCAGGAGCTGCTAGCTGTGCAGGAGCGAAGACCGCCATGGTCTTACCATGTGGAGAGTTTGCCGGATCACATTGATTCAAAATTGAAACCATCACTCGAATCACCTCCGAATTTAGAATTAAAAGAATTGCCAAAACATTTGAAATATGCTTTTATTGGTGATAATAACACACTTCCGGTTATCATTGCTGCAGGTCTGTCTGAAGAGCAGGAAAGTGCATTGATGAAGGTGTTAGCTGAGAGGAGAGCAGCGATAGGATGGACGATCGCTGACTTGAAGGGCATCAGTCCCTCCATTGTGATGCACAAGATAATCACTGAAGAGGGGGCAAAACCGGCGAGAGATGCACAGAGGAGATTGAACCCCAACATGCGGGAAGTTGTCAAGAAGGAGGTTCTGAAGTGGTTGGACGCGGGCATCATATACCCAATTTCAGATAGTGCATGGGTGAGTCCAACACAAACGGTCCCGAAGAAAGCAGGTATGCAGATCATCAGAAACGAGAAAGGTGAGGAAATAGCCACCCGGCCGGTAACCGGGTGGCGAATTTGCATTGATTATAGGAAACTGAACACCGCAACCTCTAAGGACCATTTTCCGTTACCTTTTATTGATCAAATCATTGAGAAACTGTCTGGGCAGGAATTTTATTGTTTTCTAGACGGGTACTCGGGGTACAACCAAATTGCCATTCACCCCGAGGACCAACAAAAGACCACCTTCACATGCCCTTATGGTACTTTTGCCTTTAGGAGAATGCCATTTGGGCTGTGCAATGCCCCGGCCACTTTTCAAAGGTGTATGATGGCAATTTTTTCAGACATGGTCGGGGATTCTTTGGAAATTTTTATGGATGATTTCTCAATTTTTGGTACATCTTTCGAAACTTGTTTAGATCAATTGACTAAAGTGTTGGATAGATGCATTGAAACAAATTTGGTTTTGAGTTGGGAAAAGAGTCACTTTATGGTCAGAGAGGGTATTGTTCTAGGACATGTTGTGTCAAGTCGGGGGATGGAAGTGGATCGGGCAAAAATTAAAGTTATTTCAACTTTGCCACCCCCGACCAATGTTAAGGGAATAAGGGCTTTTCTGGGGCATGCCGGTTTCTATAGGAGGTTTATCAAAGATTTCAGTAAAATTACAAAACCTCTTTGCAAATTGTTGCTTAAGGATGAACCATTTGATTTTAATGATGAGTGTCTAACTGCTTTTAACACTTTGAAAAATAATTTGATTGAAGCACCAATTTTGCAAGCACCCGATTGGTCGCGTCCTTTTGAAATAATGTGTGATGCGAGTGACTTCGCGGTCGGGGCTGTTTTGGGTCAACGGGTAGACAAGAAACCGGTGGTAATTTATTATGCAAGTAAAACTCTAGATGGGGCACAATTGAATTACACTACTACTGAAAAAGAGTTGCTTGCAGTTGTTTTTGCTCTTGACAAATTCAGGTCTTACATTTGGGGGAGCAAGGTGATTGTGTATTCAGACCACAGCGCAGTCAGATACTTGATGGAGAAGAAGGATGCTAAACCGAGGCTGATTCGGTGGATTCTGTTGTTGCAAGAATTCAATTTGGAGATCCGCGACAAGAAAGGAACAGAGAACGTGGTGGCAGACCACTTGTCTCGACTGCCACACATTGAAGATGGAGACAGCATGGGGATCAATGAAACATTCCCCGATGAGCATTTACTTTCTGTTTCGACTTTACCTTGGTATGCTCACATTGTAAATTTTTTGGCTGCAGGTACATTACCAGATCATTGGACATCCAAGCAGAAGATGCAGTTTAAGACCCAGGTGAGACATTATGTTTGGGACGAGCCAGATCTGTTCAAGATAGGTCCCGATCAGATAATTCGGAGATGTGTGCCAAGTGAGGAAGTGCCGAGTGTCCTGAGTTTGTTACACGAATCAGCGTGTGGAGGACACTTCAGTGGTCAGAAAACGGGTCGTCGGGTATTATCATCAGGGTTATATTGGCCAACGGTTTTTAAGGATGCACATGAATTTGCGAAGGCGTGTAATCGGTGTCAGCAAATGGGAAGTATCTCAAAGCGCAATGAAATGCCCATGCAGCCGATTTTGGTAGTAGAGTTGTTTGATGTTTGGGGGATCGATTTCATGGGTCCATTCCCGAATTCCCATGGGTTTGTTTATATTCTGGTAGCTGTTGATTATGTATCGAAGTGGGTGGAAGCAATCGCAACCAAGACCAACGACAGCAAGGTGGTATGTAAGTTTGTTCAGTCCAATATTTTTGTGAGGTTTGGAGTCCCCCGGGTAATTATCAGTGATGGGGGATCACATTTTAAGAATTTTTGGTTTAGCAAACTTTTGAAGAGGTATGGAGTGGACCATAGAATTGCAACGCCTTATCACCCGCAAACGAGCGGGCAAGTTGAAGTTTCCAACAGGCAGGTCAAAGAGATTTTACAGAAAACAGTGCGACCCGACCGAAAGGATTGGGCCATTAAGTTGGATGATGCTTTATGGGCGTATCGCACCGCATACAAGACGCCTATTGGAATGACCCCGTATCGGTTGGTTTACGGTAAGGGATGTCATCTACCGGTGGAGATTGCTCATCGAGCATATTGGGCGACGAAGGAGTTGAATGTGGATTATGATGAAGCGGGAAGACAAAGGAAGTTAGATTTGTGTGAATTAGAGGAGTTGCGAGCTGAAGCGTACGATTCTGCATCGGCCTACAAAGAAAGAATGAAGAAGTATCATGACGCAAAGCTGAGGTTGACGGAGTTCAAACCGGGACAGAAAGTGTGGTTATATAACTCGAGATTGAAGTTGTTTCCGGGCAAGTTGAAGAGTAAGTGGACAGGTCCATACGTGGTAGTTAGAGTGGGAGAGTATGGTAATGTGGAGATTGAAGATCTTGACGATCATTTGAGGCAAGTTGTGAACGGACATCGATTGAAGCCTTATGTGGATTCCGCGGATATTCATGGGAAGGTGGACAAAGATGATTACTTTCTAGCTCCACCATACACACACCCGGGATTTGAAAAAGCTTGAAGAGTCGTACCGTCTGGCTGAAGACGCTAAACTTAGCGCTAAACGGGAGGCAACCCGGGTTTTGCGTTTCATTTTGAGTTTTTCCTTTATTTTTCTCTTGTTCTTGTTCTTGTTTTAATTAGTTGCAATTTCAGAGGCTCGAGAGGCATGGAGAAGCTGGTACAGAGACATTCCAGGTATGTCCAGGTTAGAATTATAAGAAATCAAGGTGTCGGTGGTGGTGTGAGAAAGAACACGCAAAAAGTGGTCAATTATTTAAAAATTTGGCAAAATTGTCTGCCACTGTAGCTAACGTCGTGTCGCGAGGGTTGAGCATTCCTCTTCGCGGCACGACGCGTGTCGGGATTGATTAGGGTTTCCCAAATTGGGGATCGTGGCGCGACGTGGGCAGCCAACGGCTCTCGCGCCACGACGCGTTCTAAAAATTTGAAAAAAAAATAGCCCTCTTAAACGGGTATTCGGTCATTTTGACCTAATCCCACCACCACTCTCTACCACCGTAAACCACGCACCTCCACCACTCTACACCGCTGCTCACCACCGTAAACCACCTTCACCCCCTTCACCACCGTTTTTCACCGATTTCGTCACCACCTTCACCACCGCTCTTCACCGATTTCTTCACCGAATCACCCCACATCACCGATTTCACATTGTCACCGCCGCACCATCACCGTCGCGACGTCACCACCGAGCACCGCATCGTTTTTCTTGAGGCTCACTGCTACCAGGTACGTAATTCTTCGAGAGTTTCGTTATTTTTTAGGTAATCTTAGAGTAGGTTCGTTATTTTTTGATGCTTTAGCATAAATTAGTGAAACCCGAGATTCGATAGAGCTTAACAATGAACGGTAAGTGTTTAGACATGCTCGGATATGTCGTTTTGGGGTTGATTTGTGGACGACGAAGGCTGACAACTAGCCGGTTTTTATTTTTGCCCGACGGATTAGGGATCGTGTCGCGAGCCCCTGCTCGTGACCCTCGCGCCACGATCCGATGTTGAAATTAGGGTTTACAATCAGGAAGAGGCGTCGTGTCGCGAGGATTGAGCAACGCACCTCGCGTCGCGATGTGGCTGAAAATTAGGTTTCGCGTGTTTAATTAGGCGTCGTGTCGCGAGGGATGAGCATTTCTCCTCGCGCCACGATGCGTGTTGAAATTAGGGTTTTGCAGTTTAATTGGGCGTCGTGTCGCGAGGGTTGAGACTTTCTCCTCGCGCCACGATCCCGTTTTAAATTAGGGTTTCGCAGATTATTTAGGCGTCGTGTCGCGAGGGATGAGGCTTCCTCCTCGCGCCACGATGGGAATCCTGTTTTGAAGTAATTTGATTGTTTATTGAATTTTGGGACACAATCTGCTGTTATTATTATTCTATGTTCCTAATAGTTGTTTTGCAGAGATGGCTGAGCGTCAGCCAGGTCGAGGGCACTTTTTCAGTTTCAGCCAATTAGGTAAAGTAATTTAGGTCCAGCCTAGTTAGTCTAGGCCAGTGACAGTAACTTAGGTTAGATGACCAGAGTCGTTAATAACCACCGGCTCCCTTAGTTCGATACCCTAGCTTAGCACGACTGCAAATCTGGATCGAGTCAGGGATTTATAACGGTCAGGACGCGAGGTTCTTCCGGATCACACTGTTGATCCCATTCCGGAGGACCAGAGAGTGCTAGGAGAGCACACACTTCTGCAGTTTGCTGAGGGGACGCCCGAGTACGTGCAGTGCGAGAAATTATTGGATATGGAGCTACTACAGTGTAGGACTTTCGATTGGGGGCTGTTAGACACGCTAGGAGGTAGGCAGAGGATTGAGGGCTGGTTGACACCGAGATGGAGGCAGATTTTGGCATGTGCTGATAGATCGTATAGGGAGCTGACATTAGAGTTTCATTCTACATTTCGTTTGGAGTCTGGACGTTTTTCTGAGCCGTATGCGGTGTCTTTCTCGCTGGGTCGTCAGATGTTTGAGTTGAGTATTCAGCAGTTTGCAGTGGCTACAGGATTTTATACTCAGGCTGAGGTGGAGTTGCCAGCCTTTGAGTCTGCACCGAGAGGTTATTTTCAGAGACCCCATCCTCAGGGTATCACTGACGGGCAGATAGCGTCGTTTTGGAGGACGATCGCTGATTGTGATTATGCTGCGTCTGTTCCAGCATCGTTTATTCGAGATCCTGTCATTCGTTATCTACACAGGATCATTGCTTGCACACTTGTCGGACGTAAGTCTGGGACCGACAAGTGTAACCGTCTGGATTTGATTTGTATGAGAGCGATTATGGGGCCACATGACCTCAATGTGGCATATGTGATGTTGATGGCGTTTCAGAGAGTTCGTAGAGGAGGCGTTACTTCTAGGTTAGATATGGGGCCGTATATTACGAGGATAGCCCATCATTTGGGTGTTTTTCAGAGGTATCATGCTACACACTTGACTAGGGGACCGAGGACTGTTGCCTTTGGTTTGACTGATTTGAGGGCAGCGGGTATGGTATCATTACAGGACCCTCCGGCGTGGGTGCCGATGAGGGAGGGTTTTGTGGCGCATCCTCCGGCGGGTACTGAGGCCGCGGAGGCGATGCAGAGGGCCGTTCCACCACACAGACAGCGTGTTACGTTTAGTGTGGAGCGCCCTCATCCGACACATGCGAGGAGAGAGCCGAGGCCTGAGCCGATGACGCTATTGGTATTGAGGGATCAGCTGATGGATCATATTGATCAGCGGATTGATGAGAGGTTTGATAGGTTAGAGGGGATGTTGAGATTACAGATGACACATCAGGGGATTGAGATTCCTGAGATATACAGAGAGCGGGTGAGAGATGAGGCTGCTACTGGGGTTGGTGCTAGTGGTTCGGGAGATGCAGGTACTGATGCTGGTTTTGTTGAGACTGGAGATGGTGCTGGTAGTTCGGGGACGCGTGATGAGGATATGGCTAGTGTTGGAGACGAGGAGGCAGAGTAGATGTTGCAGCTACGACACCGATCGGTTTACTTTCTATCCTTGTACTTTTCTTTTGGTTATTTTGTTTTCATGATACTGGTCTGTACTTAATATTATATTATACTGGGGGTTCATGTACGGGATAACCGGTTGGGTGGTCGTGTTTATTTTGATATGTATATATATGCTGCTATGATGGGTTTGTCTGTGATGATTAGAGCATGTTATAGTCCATCGGGGCGATTTTGTGTTTGGCATATGATGAGCTTTCGCAGTTTTGGATTGGAGTAGTTGGCACGATTTTCGAGGCGATTTTCGAGGCGATTTCACGGAGTATCAGGGGAGTTTGTTCCAACTTGTATCTTTTCATTTTTTTTATTATTTTATTTTTATGTTTATTTTATTTTGTGTCCGTATAGTCTGTGCGTGTTCGTCTGTCACATTGAGGACAATGTTGAACTTAAGTGTGGGGAGGGGGACAGGACGTCGTCAGTTTTAAATTTGTAGGTAGTTTTGCTTAATGTTTGAATAAAAAAAAAAAAAGAAAAATTAAAAACATCAAAATCCAAAAAGATTTTTCATTTTAGTTTTTTTTAGTGTTTGTGTTTTGAGTCTAAAGAAAAAAGCAAAAAATCCAAAAAAATTGAAAAAGTGAAAAATGTCTTTGGAATTAATTGCAAATCATGGAAAATGATAGAAAAATCGGGAATCAGTTTTCAAAAATAAAAATAAAGAAAGAAATGGGGAAAGTGGTAGAAAAGGAGAGAATGGAAAGTATGACTAGTCTGTGATGTGTCGGTAGGCCCAACTGACTTAGGATTAGCTTAAAATGCCCATTGTGTTTATTGTTGTATAAATATGTAATTAAATCGGTCTGCTAGTGGGTTCTCGCTTTAGGGGTGATAGGGAGATCGAAACTGATGATTAGGAGGAAAGAGACCTTTTTGAATTAGAGACTTATATATCCTCAGAATACCTGGCACGTTATGATCTTTTTGCGAAAGCAAATCCGAGAAATAACGGCGCCCCATATTTCCATCTTTTGAGCATATTAGGTAATAAACTGGTTAATGAATTAGAGTGAAGGGACAAAATACTCATGTACGAACTAAGGATAGTATCCCGTGGTGAGTGCCTCTGATGATGTTCCGGATCTCGCGGGCAAAATACTCACGTATGATCTCGGGGGTAAGACCTTGTGAGAGAGTACCTCTGATGATGTCCGTTGGTAATAATAGTTAAAATTGACCAATTAAAAAAAAAAAAAAAAAAAGAAAAAAAAAAAGGAGAAGAAAACAATGGTAGACAAATAAATGCTCACAATTTCATTCATCCATTTGATCCACCATTCTTGGGATATATGAGTATCTGGTTTAACTAGGGTGGGAAAATCTATAAATATCATCTCAAATACCCTTCACTTTGACTGACTTTGATTCGGGAGTAGATTGAACTTGAACTTTCTGAATGTGGGACACATAGGCAGACTGATACACTCTATTCGGTAAATTATATAAGCACTTTGGGGGCGATACAAAAGGTCAGTGGTTGGGTTTAGTCGGACCGAAATACTGGCAATTGCAGTTAGTTCATGTGATTACGTTAAGGTTTGTGGAATTGAATTGGTGGATGAATTTAAAAGTTAAATGATTATGAGATTGATTTCCTGATTATGATTCCATGGCAGTTTTTCCGGGACGGAAAACGATAAGTGTGGGGATGTGATGTGTTAGTAATTTGTAGCGTGTTATCATTCGTAATTCCCTGTTTTTATGGTTTATATTTAGCTGGGAACACGTCACTTTGTGTAGTTTTGGTTGTTTCAGGTTTGTACGATAACGTGATGAAATCGGTTGAGATTGAAGAGATTAAAGGGTTAAAAGAATTCTGGAATCTCAAGGTCAGATCGTGTCGCGAGGGTTGAGCCTTGCTCCTCGCGACACGACGCGTGTTGAAGATTAAGCCCCCGACTATTTTGGCGAGATCGTGGCGCGAAGATTTGTAGATGGGGTTGTCGCGACACGATGTGGGTGCAATGTCGGCCAAAAATTAGGGTTTGGCTATTTAAGCCAATGTGATGCCATTCATTCGGATCTTCTGCCTTTTTGACGACCTTGGAGTGCTGGTTACGGCTTTCAGGA
Source organism: Deinandra increscens subsp. villosa (assembly GCA_039602395.1). Lineage (NCBI taxonomy): Eukaryota > Viridiplantae > Streptophyta > Magnoliopsida > Asterales > Asteraceae > Deinandra > Deinandra increscens. Next base: position 10,254 of record JBCNJP010008021.1, read on the forward strand.
GATTTCCAGGCCTACGGTGAAGAATTCCAAGCATTTGACAAGTTCTTCGATGATGTTTTCAATGATTTCCGTGCTTTCGACTTTTGCCATGTCCGGCTAATTTTCTTGTAATCACTTTAAGTGAAGGTTAGTGTTTTGCTGATTTCAAACTAGGGTTTTTGACATTGGATGAATTCTTGACTTGTGACAATCATTAATTCAGTGTTTAGTTGTTTGATTTTTCTAATTGATTGTCGTGTTCGTACCCCCCGCTCCCGGACTACCTTAATTGCATAGCTCTAGGACTATACTAAGTACGTTCATAATAGTCGGTTGGTTAGGTTGAATGAATTCTAGCACAGCCATGTCTATGTGGTTTCTAGGTTAGATTCTCGAAGTGCGAAATCAGTAATTCACAAAACCGGATCTTAAAGTGGTTACCTTTAGTTCATATAAGTTAAAGTCAACATTTGCTAGCGTAATTTAGTTTTCGTAATTTAGTGTTAAATCAACCAATCCAATTTTACAGCTAAGAGGCAAATTTCTAATTTCTTGCAATTTAGGTTAAAGTAATTTAGAATAATTTAGTTATAATTTAGTCAATTAACAAGTGACCACTAATTCCCTTGGTTCGATACCCTGACTTCCACTACTACAAATCTTTATTAAGTTGGGGATTTGTAACGGTCTCGACAAACCGTTATCAGGCTGCCAGACGGGAGGCTCTACGCGTATCGCTTAGAGCATGCAGTCCCTTAAGCGATACGCTTGAACCGGACTTTTCAGCAAAACCCTAATTCTCCTCTATTTAAACACCTTTAGCCACCATTATCCCATTTGTGCACCAAAAAACGTCCATCAACTGCTATTTCGTGCTCTCGTCATATCCTACTCATTTCTCATAAGGCAAATCCTATGTGGCACACCTAAAATTGTGCCACATGGACTTTAAAAACTCATGTTTATTATATAGATAGAAGATAGATATGTTCAATGAGACAACAAAATATGTTAATGTGGTGTATCATTGGATTAGAGATGCATTTGAAGAAGATCAAATTCATACCGGTAATTATGATTCTGATATGATATATTAACTAAAGCTTTACCAAGGAAGAAGTTTAAGATATGTTGCTGTAAGCTTTACCGATATGTTGAAGATACCTTGCTAGGCCCAAGTTTATTTGGTCTCCTCTAATTTTTTAGGTTAAATAATAAAAAGAAAAAAAACTATTTTGCTCACGTCAATCTAAAATGAGTCACACATAAAGGGTATGTTTTGTTGTGTGTGATTATTTTTCCCTTGAATCATTTTGCCGTCGTCATAACAAGAAGCAAAATAGGAGCAATTTTTGGTAGTTTTTCCTTCTGTCATCGAGAAGAAAGGGTCAATTGGGTGTTGATTATTTTGAAGACTATACATGTTTAGAGATCAATGTTTGGTGATACCTTTTACTCTTTGTTTATTTTATTATATATATACTTGATGATACGGATCCGGATGATCCGTACCCAAATCCGCAACCACATCTTTATTTTATTAGTTTATTATTTTTAATAGTTTCCTTTTGAGTTTTATCTTGTTTTCCAAGTTTCTCTTTATCTATTTAAAGAACATTGTAATTCGTTTTAAGGGAGTTGATTTTTATTGAAAATAGAACGTTTGTTCGTGAACTTCGAGTTCAATTTCGAGACTTTGAAATCATATTGTTCTTGAGCCATTTGATCGCTTCCATTCCGCATCATTTGGTATCAGAGCTTTTGGTTCTCAAATGGCTCTACGTGAAGAGAACTACCATTTTACTCACCGAATCGCCGACCGAGGCAGTGATAAAATCGTATTCGATTCACAAGATCGCATGATCCAGGAAACCGACCCAAAGGATGTCATCTGGGATGAGACCGTTGGGAAAGAGGAGCATCCTGAAGACGGCGATGGTTACAACTTCCAGGAAACCAACTTAAAGACTTTCATCTGGGATGAGATCTATAAGGAGGAGGAGTATCCTGGGAATTGTAGCGTTATCTATCCATACTACGAAGAAGGATGTGGTAAGGATTGTTTACTAGTTGAAGAAGTCCGGTTTGATGAAGATGACATTGAACCAAACGTGGAAGAATGTTTGTTAATACAAAAGCTTCTTGGTTGGATTAATTTGCAAAAGGATGATTTTGAAGGATTGAGACTACCGATTGAAAACGCGCGTCTTGATATGGATGGTTCAAGGCTGAGGTGTGGTCGATTGATAGGTTTAAAGAATATAAAGCTTGAGGAAAAAAGGCCTCCTATGATTTCATCCATGTTCGATAGCAAACAGGTTTCACAATTTATTTTTGGAATAAATTATGTTGATGTTAACAAATCTTGTGGTTCTAGTGGGGAAACCAATTTGCACATGGTAATTCGAAATTTGGATGATTTGGTCAAAATATATTTTATACAATTTCCAAAATTTAGCATTCCCTGTGAATACCAAAGGCAAACAGAATTGGGTTTTCTATATTTTATTCTAAAATTAACAAACTTCAAAAGCCATTCAGAGTTGAGGTTGGATGCAAAGAATTGCTCGTCATTTAGTATACGTATGAGGCAAAAAGGAACCGAATTTTTTGACTTACCCAAGACTCGAGGACGAGTCTTTTTCAAAGACAGTGAGAAGAAGGTGAGAGGAACCGGTAACCCAACAGACCCGAGACCCATGTGGGAAAATGGTGTTCACTTGAAACTGACTCGAGCAACATATGAAAATAAACTCGCCCATCAGAATTATGTTTTTATAAAGACGGCTGAGGCGACACGAGAAGACGAAGTCGAAGAGTCGGTCGTAACAATATTGAATAGCGACCACAGAGATATTCCGTTTGATCCTGGTGGGTTGTCATCCGATGTTAAAACTCGAGGACGAGTTTTTTCGAAGACGGGGAGAATGATACGGATCCGGATGATCCGTACCCAAACCCGCAACCACATCTTTATTTTATTAGTTTATTATTTTTAATAGTTTCCTTTTGAGTTTTATCTTGTTTTCCAAGTTTCTCTTTATCTATTTAAAGAACATTGTAATTCGTTTTAAGGGAGTTGATTTTTATTGAAAATAGAACGTTTGTTCGTGAACTTCGAGTTCAATTTCGAGACTTTGAAATCATATTGTTCTTGAGCCATTTGATCGCTTCCATTCCGCATCACTTGATGTTAGTAATTCCATGTATATGATGATATGTGCATACCTAGAGAGGATTTTGTATTTGCTTTGATTTTTAGTGATGGTTTGAATCGGATGTAATAGTTCCGGTGGTTTTTACTCTCGTTTTAAGAGGTTTTTCATGCGAAAATTGTCTCTTTAAGGCACTTAGAATTATCTATTTTTTACATCTTCACAGGTTCATTCTGGTTGGAAAAGTTTTAACTAAACCAAGAAAATTTTGTATTTAGTTTTGTATCGTTTGTGGTTGTTTGCGTTTTTTCCCATCACTAGAATGGGTGACGCAATCGCGATTTGGGTTTGAATTTCTTTTGACCGCTTCTTACAACCAAATTTTGTTTCTTGCTTTCTCCTTATTGCTTCGAATGTATCACACAAATCTCTTGTTGATTCTTGATTTCGATCCCTTCCTTGATCTTGATCTTCCTCGCTTAACGATTTCTTCTTAAATCCTATTAACCTGGCACTTTGTTACCAAGTGTTGAACACATATATGTTTGAATTCCAGGAACTTACATCAAGAGCAATTGAAAAACTAATTCATAATATTATCATCAATTAATCTTGGTTTACAAACTCTTTGAATATATACATATACACGGGACTTTCCAACCTTCTCCTAATCTAAACAACGCGTCCTTTAACATTTTAACATAAATAAATACATATTAAACCTACTAAAAACAAATAAATATAATAAAGAGAAATGTTCATGTAAGAAGTTTCATTAGGATAAGAAGGCGATATTCAATCTAATTAGAAAAGGAGGGACACTTTAGTCTTAACCATCTTTGCTGACTTTTTATTCAGTTCCTCCATTTTTATAAACCTTCATAACTTTTACATACGACATTATTTTTTATAAAAAATTACACCATAAAAACGAGCATTTTTTATCATTAAAACGCGTATAGTGTTGTTATATATAAAATTAAAAAAAATACTCTTTCGATTTGAAACAATGATCTGAACATGTTTGACATGATATGATACAGTGATCTGAACATTTTGACACAATGATCTGAACATGTTCAGGTCATTATGTCAAATTGAAAGAGTAAATTTTTTTAATTTTATATATAACAACACTGTACGCATTTTAAAGATAAAAAACACTTGTTTTTATGGTGTATGTTAAGGGTGTATTTTCAGGATGCTCGCAAGAAGCTCAGATAGTTCATGAATCCTGTTACAGTGTGGGAATCCCACTTGTCCAGGTATTCTGATTTATTTATATTTAACTAACTCTTATAATTGCCACGTGTTTATTTGACCCAGGTACCGTTGAGTCGTCAAGTACCTCCGAAATACAAGTTCCAGCTATCGAAGAACGTGGACTAAGTGGATGACTGAAGCTCTAACAGTCAAGTTAGTTGGACGATAGGATCCCGAGAATTCCGGAATGTTTGTTATTCATGTATTTGTTATATAATCGAGGACCCGATCGGTTTAGGAACGCATAGAACCTGTACACTTTAGCTTTGATAGTACTCAATCGTTGTAACACTTAGCCCCGATCGATCAATCCTCCAAAAACATTGTACTTTTCAATTTCTTCTCAATAAAATTGTAAGGAAGCAGGCTCTTCAGGCCGGCTCCCGAGATTTTTTTGCTACGATTCCTAGAGGCAATTCGAAGGATCCTGGATTTCTCACTCGTTACATCATCGTGTCAACATTCATACTTTGATATCTCACTAATTTAATCAAAAGCACACTACCTTACATTCTAAGTGTGGAATACAAAATTACTTTGTTGATTTTTGACCAAAACAATTTGGCGCCCACTATGAGGCAAGTGGTGCTTCATCCTACGAAAATTCCATTTTTCATTCACTCCATTTGATCTCCTATCCAAAAAATGTCGAACCAACAAAAATCTGTCTCGGCCTTTGCATCATCCTCCATTCCACCTCTTCCTTCTGCTCCAGGAAGCCAGAAGAAGACCAATGATTGATAGAAAAAAGTGGATGAACAGTCGAGAAAAACTGATTATCCTGTGTTCACAGGATCTCAGGTTCAATATGTTGATCCTGTTATTACTAACAATGATTTGTTTACTTTGATCAAGCAGGTGAAAAATCAGATGGATCAGCAAGAAAAGACTAATCAAACAGTGATGAAGGAAATTGAGGAGCTTAAGAAGTCTAAGAAACCTGTGGAGGAACAAAGTCCTCTATTTCCCAGGCATCTTGACTTTAACGCCTCAGGATCCTCAGATCCGCTCAGCTACAGTTACAAATCAGCAACAGGTTTCCCTACAATGACTTTTCAGGCTGCCGGATATGCAAAGATTACTGTCGGGTTCTCAGGAGCCGTTCTACCAGAATCTTCACAAGCACGCTCCAAAGATCCTTGGACTCCATTATCATTGGAATCCTTGGCTGCATCGTCTAAAGGATATGCCTTTCGATCAGGAAATCAGAACTCCCAGGGATATCAACACTCTAATCTTCTTGTTTCTGCAGGAGCCCTCAGGACCAACTCCTCAGAAGTGCATGATGGTGACTTTATCCCCATGCAAACAATAACAACTACGAAGCTGAACATCCCAATAAACTATGGATGTGATCCCAGGATCCCAGTCCAGAATCCTGGCCCAGGTAATGTGTCTAACTAAATTCCTTTAGCTTCTAACCAGGGTGTTTCTTATGATGCAGGTATTCACCCAAGTATCGCTAGGGAGCTCCAGAAGTTGATGGAAATGATATCGAGTGTTCCAGGGATCCTGAAACCTATTCCTGAGGTTCCTTTGGAAAGCCATAAGATCTCTAGATTCACTTGGCCAATATCTCAAGTTGAGATTCTGAAACGTTTTCAGACTCCAAGCATGAAACTCTACGATGGAACCACGGATCCTAAAGAGCACGTGGCACATTATAGGGAGCGCATGGAGATCAATCCCATCCCAATAGAAATCAAGGAAGCATGTTTGTGCAAAGGCTTTGGCTCAACCCTGACAGGACCAGCCATGAAATGGCCACTAAGCATACCTCCTAATACTATTACATAATTTTCTCATTTAGTTAACCTGTTTAAGAATCAGTTTCTCGCAGCAGAACCTTCGAGTAGTCCAGAAGCTGGATAAGCCGCTCAGAGAATACATCGCTAGATTTGGACGAGAATCCCTCGAGATTCCTCATCTAGATATGGCAACAGCCGTTGAGGCCTTTAAAATGGGGCTCTCTAAGGATTCCCGTTTTTATGATGACCTTGTCATGACTCCTTGCAGGAACTTTGACGAAGTACGCAGCAGGGCTTTGAGATTTATCCGTCTGGAAGACGACAAAAAGATCCACTAGAGATTGGATATTCCTAAATATGATCCTAATAGTAAGAAGTCAGAATCCCCCAGGAAGCCGTATATGTGACAACCGACAATTTCCCACGTTAACCCCGTTAATAACTTGTGTTATATTTTGATAACGTCCGTTATTTCGGTTAACTAGAATAGTTACACGAGCATTGCACATGAGTCTAGACGTCGGTTAACTAACTTGAATAATTATAATTTATGAGTTTATATAAATTATATTTTATGATTTCACGAAAACGTTTTGTCAGTTTATGTGGCAATTATATTTATTTTTATACGATATATATGTGTATATATACGCATGTCATTTTATGATTCTATGTGACGGTGTATCACGTAATCATGCGAAGTGTTTCTATAATTTTATATGAATTTAAAAACATATAGTTATGGGTGTGAAAGGTATATAGGTTATATTTCTATAAAAACTTCGATCGTCAAATACGTTGCGATGTACACTCGAATGATCATTGCCAAGTTACTCTTTGTTAGATCTCGTTAGTATTCGTTAAACGTTCTAAACCTTGAGGGGCCTAACTTGTAATTTTCTAAACTTATATTATATATACAAAGCTGGAAGGTCTGTTGTGTAATTACCTAAACCTTGTAAACTATTATGTTTAATTAAGGAGGGACCATTCTTGTCAATTCTCGAAAGTCATATTAATGACATTTACGAGCAGTAACCGGGAGGCGGTTCGTCCGACCGCCATCATCACTGACGGTTTCAAAATCGTGGCTCATTAATCCATCATTCAAACCTCTATTGATTGCAAGAAACATATCAACACTCAATACTCGTTCAATTCGAAGCACACGGCTTCTCTCGAGCTCTCTCCCTTCTTTTTCGTTTTTAAAGTTTTCCGGTGAACTCGAGTTTTCGACCAAAATCTCCACCGAAACAGCACCATTCAACAACCCTCGAGATCCTCTTTCGTTGCTGAGCAGCCAGGAGAAGTCAGATTCGAGTTTCGTTACGCTGCTCAGTGTTCGCGTTCAAGGTTCGAGTCACGTTTCGGCTTCAAAAACTCATTGTTTCTCATCTCTGTCACAAGGTAACTGCTTTCCCATGTTAGTCGCATTCTTTTTGGGTTAAAATCTGGGTTTCACGATTTTCCGGTGACCGGAAATAAAACTCCGGCCACCGGAATTGTGGGGAAGAAGAGGATGGCGGGTGCAGTCGGGTTATATGATCAAAATATTGGATTTCAACACAGTGGCGCAGTAGCGCAGTTGGTCAGGGCGTTTGTTGGAGACCATAAGGTCACTGGTTCGACCCTCCCCATCAGCAAATCGTTTGTGTTTTTTTTAAACTGAATTTCCTTGCCTTTGCTTGATTAAAACACATATGATGCGAACATGTCAATAAAGTAACGATTTGGCCCAGTGGTAAGGGTGCTATGTTCCAACCTAGAGGTCACGGGTTCGAGTCCCGTGACCATCATTCTTGTTGTTTTAATTTTTTTTTTAAAGTGATTTCAAGGATTTCTTGTCCAACACCTAAAACTCCCATTACATAACCATTAAATCTCGTCCCGTGAAACGAGTTCTTGTTGAACGTTTATATTATGAAAAACATTACGATTTAAATATATCAAAATTTTATAGTCCCGTTATAATTAATAAAAAGAAACTTGTCTTAAACATAGAAATATATATATATTTGATTTATTGTCATGCACATATACGCATACGTACATTTTATAAGATTTTTCTTTAAACTCTCTAATTTTGACACGACATATAAATATATATATTGGACGTTTTATTTTCCACACTCCTGACTACGCCTCGATATTTATAGCTACGAATATATATATATTCACCGATGATCCCTATATTTATTATTTGGGATAACTTACGCACATTGATTTTCGTAAAACCTTGTGTCTTTGATTTAAGGGTCATCTTGACTACTTTCAAACAAACGATTTTCGTCACGTATTAAATTGTCACCTACGTCGTAATTGGAATTACTTGCTATCAAAACCGTCGTCTAGGCTATGTTACTCATGTGCGGACACACACTTACGTATGTAAAATCAATAGGTGCTCGGTAGTTACGCAAGATTTGAAGTCTTATTAAATTGTAGCAGCGCACCCTAAGGTGAGTTTCACATCCTTTTACGTTACGTCCGGGTTTGGACGATAACACACGCAAACACATTACACCCGGGTTAGGGTGATAACACAACAACGTCTATGTATAATTAAAGTAGAAATCCAACATATATCACATGTTCACGTAAAATGCTTATCTTTGAAAGTCCTTACTTATCGAACCGTTAATAGTTTATAGCGAGGGGATATTGGGTAGTACTACTGGGGTCTGACAAACCCCACTCAGCGGGCACGAGATGCACCACCCGACTGGCGGTCGGACTGAGGACAATGTCAGCCTAAACTTACCGTGATCGAGTAGACACGGGGAAGGCAAACCACGTAAGGAATTATTCCTACAACTAATTGGTCAGCTTTGGTTGCGAACGTTTTAGTGACATGAACTTAGGCTCGCTACCTACGATATGGATTGTACTGTTAATATACATGCTTACATACGAATAAAAACTGCTGTATTCGTACTGCATAATTATACTAGTTATACTTATGTGCTTATGTGAACTCACCAACATTAGTTGACACTTGCTCTTATGCATGCTTTGTAGGACGCTAGGAGAATCTGATTTTGGGCACGTACGTTGACTAAACCTTTTATTTTGGGAATTCATTTTCAAAACTTTTTTTTTCAACTTGAACTGGTATTTACTTATCGGGCGCTTGTTTTTGCGCAACATGACTTTCACGAGCTTTCGCTAAACTTTAACTCTGATTGATATTTCCCGTTTGGAAATATATTTACATTTTGAACCCTCAACTTATGTTTAATGTAACTAATGACTCGGGTCCTGGTCTGGTTCACACCCCACACGGTTAAACTCCGTTAAGTGGGAATTGGGGGTGTGACAGTATAGATCCCGACCATATTCTAAACCAGACAATCACAAAGTCAGTGTTGTTGACCAAGACGATGACGAAGAGGAGTATCCCAAGATATTTGAGTATTGTTTTTATGTTGATATTGGTGGCTTAATGTGTGTAATGCAAGATCTTGGCGAAAAGGCGAGATGGCCCAGAAAGAATGATAAACAGGGATCCTGGAATGACAAAACCAAGTGGTGTGCCTACCATGAGGATTTTGGCTACCTAACTGATGAGTGCATAGAACTTCGAAAGGAAATTAGCTACCTGCTCAGTAAGGGGCACCTCAAAGAATTGATAGGTATAAAGAAGATTAAGACTCAGGAAGCCGACAAGGTTCCTTAGAGAGCAGCTTCTCCCCCTCAGGATGCCCAAATAATCAACTTATATCAGGAGGCTCAGACATCTGTGGCACCTCCTATTCCTCGGCTAAGAAACACGCTAAGGAATCCAAATCTGAACAGGGTGATAGACCTGTTCGGACATCCACCCTAACTCAAGACAAACTCATATCCTTTGATGAAAGCGATCGTTCTCATGTTCAGGATCCCCACCATGATAGTCTTGTGGTTACTTTATATATTGCTAACCATTTTGTCTGCAGGATCTTGATTGATAATGGAAGCTCAGTAAACATAATCCGCCTTGATGTACTAAAAAAGATGGGGATCCCAGAAACCGAAATAGTTGCAAGATCCTCAGTCTTGGTCGGCTTCAGCGGTGAAACCAAAAGCACCGTTGGGGATATCAGGTTACCCGTGTACAAAGAGGGGGTAAACTCTATGCAAATTTTTTGTGTTATAGACTCGCTCTCTTGTTGCAATATAATTCTTGGCAGGCATTGGATACACGAGATGAAAGCGGTCCCTTCAACTTATCATCAATGCATCAAACTTCCCACACCTTGGGGAGTTTTAAGGATTGAAAGCGATTAGCAGGAAGCCAAGAACTGCTATTCAACTTTAATGAAGAACACCACCAAGATGACAAAGGGATAGCAATTACAGAAAAGAGCACTTGAAGTACAGGAGGACAGAGAGCTTAATGTCAAAGAAGTCCTTCTAGACCTTGAGAATCCTGAAATCAAGGTGCTCATCGGGACCGGCATCCCAGCGGATACTGAACAAGAACTAATTCAGCTTCTGAAAGCCAGGATCTCTACTTTCGTTTGGATGCATGAGGATATGACAGGTATCTCTAAACATGTTATTACTCACAAACTTGGTTTAGATCATTCTTTCAGGCCCGTACAACAAAAGAAGAGAAAGTTCACTCCCGAGAAGAATGTTATCATCCAGGAGGAAGTTGACAAGCTTCTCAAAACTAAAATGATCAGAGAAGTCAAATATCCCAAATAGCTAGCAAATGTGGTGGTGGTCCAAAAGAAGAATGGAAAGTGGAGAGTTTGTGTTGACTACACGGACTTGAATAAGGCCTGTCCTAAGGATCCTTTTCTACTTTCCCATATTGATACAATGGTGGATGCCACAGCCGAACACGAGATGCTCACATTCATGGATACCTCAGCAAGATTCCAGCAAATCCAAATGGAACCATGTGCTCAGGAGCATACAACATTTAGACTCCGAAAGGTATCCATTGTTATACTGCTATGCCTTTTGGTTTAAAAAATGTAGGTGCCACCTATCAAAGGCTCATTAATATGATGTTTAAAGAGCAACTAGGGGACACAATGGAGGTCTATATAGACGACAAGTTGGTGAAATCCAAGAAGACAAAAGATCATGTCAGCGATTGATAACGGCTGTTGTGACTGCTATACAAATAATCCTAACTACCTATAGACAGGGTAAGTCGGGTATCAATCCAGGGGAGTTGGTGGTTATTTGTCACACCCCGGTCAACGGTATCGGGTGTGAGCGAGAATGGAATCATAGTCGAGGATACATAGAACAACATCTAATATATTTAAAACTTCATAAAACATTACGTCATTGTTGTTAGGGGTCGATTTCAGGATGCTCATAGGAAAGCCGCATAAGACCAGGAATCTCGCTACGGTTTGGAAATCCCGTCCAGTCAGGTATCCTGAATATTTATTATCGACTAACCTTTATTTTTGCCATGTGCTTTATTTGTTTTCAGGAACGTTGTAGAGCCTAACCGTCTCCTGAAGACTCGGTCTTAACTAACTGGCACGTGGGAAAGTGGGTCGCATCTTCTTCAATGGTTGAGAGAAGTGGAGAAAGAGGATCCCGAGAATCCCGGATAGTTAGTTAGTTGTTAGTTTATTATATAAATCGAGGATTCGATCAGTAGGAACACACAAATCACTCACACATTAGCTCTGATAGCATACGATCTCTGTAACACTTAGCCTGATCGATCAAACCTCCAAAACACTTGTAATTTTCAGTTTCCTATCAATAAAATTGTGTGGTAGCAGGCTCTTCAGGCCGGCTCCCGAGGTTTTTTTTGCTAGGATTCCTAGAGGCAACTCGAAGAATCCTGGATTTTTCACTCGTTACATCCTTGTGTTCAGTTTTACATTTCGAACATATTAGCAAGCACACTACCTCACATTCTAAGTTTGGAATACGAAATTCCTTTGTGAATTTTTGACCAAAACAATTGTATTGCAGCGGAAAGTGATAGTGGACAATGATAATGTCTTACATTTGAAAACAAGTCTTAAATTAATAATAAAAACATTGAATGGTTTATTAGGATAGTCGGGACTATGACTCCGTAAGCCGGCCCGATAGCATAGATAAGCCCCATATGCATGACTTCCGAAGGTTGCATCAATTACATAAGAAATCATGAGTTTAAAAGGGTCAACATAAAGTTGGTGAGGTTCACAGGTTTATGATTTATCATTTAAACATTTGTAAAACAGTTTTCAGTATACTTAAATATTACATGGGTTTATCGTTATGGATGTATGAGCTCACCTGAACCTTGATTTCAAATACTAACGGTTTACCCACCCAAGCATCTCTTGCCCAGAGATGTTAAACAGAGCAGAATAACTGACGTGTACCCCCAGACAATCCGGAGTCAGAACTGGAGCTACCAGTTAGGGTAGGGTTGTCAACCCAAATAGATCTATTCACTAGCTATCGTTTCGTACAGAACTAATTGAAATCAATTAATGGTGGGATACGGTTGTACAAACGTTTATAACGATAATGTACCAAATTGGGCAATCAGTAAGAGAACAAGTAGTCATACGGCTAACAGATAAACCATAATATTAACTAAAAAGCATTTAACAGATTTCATGATTTCTCCCCCAATGTATAAAACAATTAAAAGGAAAAGGGGCCGTGAAACTCACTGGATCAGCAGGTAACTAGCAAGTAAATAGTGTAGTCAACAGTAGCACGTAACGTCCTAAATAAAATAAATAGGCATATGCATAAGGTCTACAATCATTTGAGTAACATAAGTCACCCAAGTGATACCGGTCAAGTCTTGACGTTTTAATCCCGTTTGTATACGTTTGAAAAGCCGGTATTAGTATTTATTAAATAAATACTTTCATGATTATTTATATTTACGTTCAATAAAAATAAACAAGGATTTATCATTTAATAACAAATCAAGTATTAAACATCGAGTTAAAATAATAATGTTTATTATTATTTTTATGAGTTCGTATAATTATTTTTATTTAAATAATTAAGTGTTTGATTAGTTAATTTTGCAAGACAATTAATACTAGGTGAATAAAACATAGTTTAAATCCGTTGTAAATAATTATTTGACAAAATTAATTATTTATCTCATTTTAATTATGAAAGGATTTTTAAGCTTTATTTTAATCTCAACATTTTATGGTCTTGAAATCATTTAAAATATTTCTTTGACATGAAATATTTATTTCTTTCTTAAACATTTTCAAAACATCGTAACGACGCTTGGATTTATATAAAGTTGTCTTTATAAAAACTTGATGAGAAATTTTATTTAAAAATCTCTAACGGTTACGTTTTCGCGTATATCGTCGTATGGTCCCGGTTTTATTACTACGCAACGTATTTTCATTTTTGATTACTTTGATTCCATCGAAGTAATATTAAAATCCATATAGGTATTTAAAGTCAATGACTTGTCTTTGATTTATTTTTATAAAATCCTTTTATAAAAATATTTATTTCCACATGTGACTTTTTATAGAAAAATGTCTATTTATAGCAAAAGTCTTAGAAATGTTAAAACTTGTAATAAATCCAAGTATTTATGTCAAATTAATCATTTGACATAAATATTATTCTCACCATTTTTTAGTAACAAAATCTATAATTATTCTTTTTGTCTTGAACTTTTGTAACACATTTAATGTGTTATATTTACTAAAACAAGTAACATTCTTTTTGTTCCACTTTATTTGTTTTAGTCATTTATGTCATAAATTACATATGTAACATTCTAGTTATTTTGTCCATGAACTTCTCATAAGTATTAACATGTGACATGTTCATTTAAACATAATATGGTTTATGATTAAATCAACTAACACATTTTGTGCTAGGACATAAATATAAATAATCAACTAACACTTTCATGTTAGGACTTTTTAAGTAAATTAACAATCAACTAACACATTGGTGTTAGGACAATAATTAAATAAAATCAACTAACACTTTCATGTTAGGACATAAACATAATGGAATCAACTAACATTTTCATGTTAGGACAATATATATAAAATCAACTAACACATTTTTAGTGTTAGGACAATTTAAACATATAAGCTTGCAATCATTTTATCATCTTAGTTAGTCATCTTTATGATTTTTATTAAATTTGAAGAGGCTTGAGTTTTGTTAAACCAACTAACTATGAAATCAAGATTTCATAAACACAAGAATCTTGGTGCACACTCATTACTTTCTTTTTGATTTCATAAGTGTGTTTCACCACACCCCTTGGTTATTTTAAGTCTCAAAGACACCAAGAAAGGGTGCTTGATCTTAGGAGAAAAGGAGGTTAAGAGAGAGTTTTGTTAGTTGATCATAACAAGATGCAAGCATTCAAGTGTTTTTGGTTGTTTGTTGTCAAGACTTGAGGGTTTTCATGGGGTGAAAAATAGGTGGAAAATGAGTTAGGAGACTCACATAAGAAGGGAGGAAAATCGGTGGAGGTTGGTGGTGGTTCCGGCGGTTGATGGTGGTCTGGCGGCGGCTCTTGGCGGTGGGGCGGTGGCCGAAGGTGGCTGGCCGGCGATGGTAGGGTGGCTGGGGGTGTCTCTCGGTCGAAAGAGGGGAGAGAGGGAGGGAGGTGAGTGTGTTTGTTTGTTTGGGTGTGGGGGAACCAAAGGAGGATTTGTCTCCTTTTTATAATCATCATTAGTGTTATTAACCCTTGGGTAATGTTGTGTTGTCAACAACACAAGTCCCCTAACTAAACAAGTGTTGGTGAATTATTTTTATAAACTCTCTCATGTGTTTTATAAAAGTTTAACACTTTTATGAAATATAAAGTGGTTAGGAGTTTATAAAAATCATAACTTTTTTAATATATAATTCAAGTTTATTTAATCAAATAAGGTGGTGGTTTTTATTTTTATAAAAGTCGAGGGTCCAAGTTTTATAAAAATATTAGTGGCTTAAAATGGTTATAAAATTTTAGTGGCTAAACAATTTATCAAAATGTTTACATGTGGGCCTAAGCCTAATAATAAAAAGAAAAGTGGGCCTAAGCCCATTGCGGGTTTAAGAAACGAACTGGGCCGAAGCCCATTTGGTTTGGTTATACGGTTGGGCCGAAAAGGGAGGATGGGCCGGGTTGGGTTGGTTTGGGCCGCGAGAGGGGAAAAGAACCGGTTGGGCCGGTTTAGGCCCAATGTGTTTCGGGCCGCGGGTCGGGTCTCCGTGTTGGGGAAATTACTCGGTTAGTCGAGTCGAGTCATCGGGTAAAATATCGGGTTTGTTTGGATTAATTTGAGCTTACTGGGCCTAATTGGGCCCAATGGGGTTAACTGTTTACTCGTGTGATTAAGTCTTGACAACGGATAATTTTAAGTATGTTTTGATTTTTACCAAAGGTTGTAACGGCTTAAATCGGTTTGATAGAATATAAAATTTTCATTTTTATATTTAAATTTCTTATTATTAAAATTCCATATTTAATAATATGAGACTTTCGTATTTCACGGGTACACAAACGCGGGATTTAAATCAGTTAATCATTTAACTAACGATAGTTAATCATGCAGTTAAAACAGTAAATCACATAATTATCACGTAATAAAAGTCAACAAAAGTCAACAGAGAGAGGATTTGACCTGATTTTGGACCGGGTGTCACATTCTCCCCTAGTTAAAAGAATTTTGTCCCGAAATTCAGTTCTGGTTACTGGTAGATGCGATGTTTCCAAACAGGCGCGGATACTTTCGACGCATTTGATCCTCGCGTTCCCAAGTGTACTCAGGTCCTCGCCTAGAGTTCCATCGTACTTTGACTATGGGAATGCGGCTGTGCTTCAGCTTTTTGATTTCTCGGTCAAGTATCTCAACAGGTTCCTCAATAAAGTGCAGGGTCTCGTCAACTTGTATTTCATCAAAGGGGACGATAAGCGTTTCATCAGATAGGCATTTCTTAAGATTACAAACGTGAAAGACATTGTGTACGCTGCTTAGCTCGGCAGGGAGATGTAGATGGTAAGCTACTGGTCCGATGGTTTCGGTGATTTTGAAGGGACCGATGTAACGAGGGTTGAGCTTTCCTCGTTTGCCGAACCTGATGACACCTTTCCAAGGTGACACTTTTAGCATGATGCGATCACCCTTTTTGAAAGACAAGGGTTTGCGTCGATTGTTGGCGTAACTCTTTTGCCTATTTCTGGCAGCTTTTAGACGGTCACGGACCTGGAAGATTTTCTCAGTCGTTTCAAAGATTAACTCGGGACCAGTTAACTGACTGTCTCCAATCTCATTCCAGCAGAGTGGGGATCTACACTTTCTTCCATAAAGTGCTTCAAATGGTGCGACTTTAATGCTGGTGTGATAACTGTTGTTATATGAGAATTCGGCAAGAGGGAGGTGCTCGTCCCACTTGGGTCCGAAATCAATCACACATGCTCTCAGCATATCTTCGAGTGTCTGAATAGTTCTCTCACTTTGGCCATCTGTCTGTGGATGGTAGGCAGTACTCATGTCGAGGCGAGTACCCAAAGATTTCTGTAGTGATTTCCAAAAGTTTGCTGTGAACCGACTATCTCGATCCGATATGATGGATTTGGGCACACCGTGGCGTGACATGATTTCCTTTATATAATGCTTGGCTCGCCTGTCCATCTTATCCTTCTCATTGACCGGTAGGAAGTGTGCCTATTTTGTCAATCGATCGACTATCACCCAGATAGCGTCATATCCTGATCTAGATTTAGGCAATTTCGTGATAAAATCCATGGATATTTCTTCCCATTTCCATTCCGGGATTACCGGCTGAGTCAACAATCCAGAAGGTTTTTGGTATTCGGCTTTGACATTCGAACATGTTAAAAATTTGCCAACATAGGTGGCTACCTCGGCTTTCATGTTTGGCCACCAAAATTGTTTCTTCAGACCGTGATACATCTTGTCTGATCCGGGATGAATGGAATATCTTGACTTGTGAGCTTCATCGAAAACTAATTGCCTTAACCCTCCATAGACAGGTACCCATAGCCTGTCCATGAAGTTCTTGGTTCCATCAGGCTTCTCTTCCAGTTGCTTCTCCATTCCACGTAAACCTTCTCCAGTTAGGTTTTCCGATTTGAGGGCTTCAATCTGAGCGCCATGCACTTGTGATGAGAGATTTGAGTGTATAGTCATACTTAAAGCTCGTACACGAAGTGGTTTGACGCGCTCTTTCCTGCTTAAGGCGTCAGCTACAACGTTAGCCTTGCCCGGGTGATAACGAATCTCGCATTCGTAATCATTTAGCAGTTCCACCCATCGGCGTTGTCTCATATTCAATTCCTTTTGATTGAAAATGTGCTGGAGGCTTTTGTGATCAGTGAATATGGTACATTGAGTACCATAAAGATAGTGTCTCCAGATTTTGAGAGCAAAGACGACGGCTTCGAGTTCCAAATCATGGGTCGTATAATTCTTCTCGTGAATCTTCAGTTGCCGTGATGCGTAGGCGATGACTTTCTCTCGTTGCATCAATACACAACTTAGACCTTGATGCGAAGCATTGCAGTAAACAACGAAGTCTTCGATCCCATCGGGTAGTGATAGAATCGGGGCATTACATAGATTTTACTTCAGTAACTGGAATGTTGCTTCAGTCTTGGCATCCCATATGAACTTCTTATCTTTTTGGGTCAGGGCGGTCAGTGGCTGAGCTATCTTTGAGAAGTTTTCGATAAATCGACGATAATAGCCAGCGAGACCCAAGAATTATCGAATCTCGGTTGGAGTCGTAGGCGTACTCCAATCCTTGATTGCTTCAATTTTTGTGGGATCCACGTGAATACCTCGATCGTTGATCACATGACCCAAAAAGTGTACTTCGCGAATCCAAAAGTCGCATTTTGAAAATTTCACGTAAAGTTCTTCCTTCTTCAACAATTCCAGGATAAGCCTAAAATGTTGTTCATGTTCTTCCTTACTAGGGGAGTAGATAAGAATGCCGTCAATGAACACGATAACAAATTTATCCAGATAAGGTTTGCATACGCGGTTCATTAGATCCATGAACACAGCTGGTGCGTTTGTCAAACCAAATGGCATCACGAGGAACTCATAATGGCCATAGCGTGTTCTGAACGCTGTCTTCGAAACATCTTCATCTCTAACTCTGTGTTGATGGTATCCTGATCTCAGATCGATCTTGGAGTAGAAGCTCGATCCTTGAAGTTGATCAAATAGGTCGTCAATCCTAGGAAGCGGGTAACGGTTCTTCACAGTCAGCTTGTTTAGTTCTCTATAATCGATACACATCTGGAAGGTTCCATCTTTCTTTTTAACAAATAACACGGGTGCTCCCCACGGAGAGTGGCTTGGACGGATGAAGCCTTTATCTAGCAATTCTTGTAATTGACTAGATAAGTCTTGCATTTCAGAAGGTGCTAGGCGGTACGAAGATCTGGCTACGGGGGCGGCACAGGGTGCTAAGTCGATGCGAAACTCTACTTGTCGCGTTGGTGGTAAACCTGGCAAGTCTTCGGGAAAGACTTCCGGGTATTCGCGAACAATGGGAATATCTTCCACACGCTTCTCCTTCGGTTTCTTCTCAGTTACGTGTGCTAGGATGGCATGACATCCTTTACGAAGGAATTTCCGTGCCTTCATACTAGATATGAGGTTTAGTTTGGTTCCACTCTTTTCGCCTTGCACGTTTAGAGTGTTGCCATCTGCGAGTGGCATCCTAACTATTTTCTCATGGCACACGATTTCCGCATGGTTCTTTGATAACCAATCCATGCCAAGGATAACATCAAAACTTTCTAGTTCAACGGGCATCAAGTCAATGCTGATGGAATGGTCGGAGAGTTCTAGCGAGCAATTTTGATAGATTATACCAGTTTCTACTAATTCTCCGTTTGCTAATTCTACTGTGAACTTAGTGTCTAAGGCAACAGGGGTAATTTCAAGTAATTAGCCAAATTTGGTAGACACGAAGCTTCTATCGGCACCAGTATCGAATAAAACGGAAGCATAATGATTATTTAGTAGACACGTACCCGTCACCGTGTTGGGGTCACGGCGAGCGTCTCCGGCATTGATTACAAAGGCTCTTCCTCTAGCCTGATTAGCATCCTGGTTCCTTGCCTTCGGGCAGTCCTTCTTGTAATGTCCAGTGGCTCCACAACTGTAGCACGTGCGCGTTGGGCAATCACGTGCCACATGTCCTTTGGTCTTACAGATGTTGCAGTAGACATTTCCACAATCGAGGGTGTGGTGGAGGTTGCATTTGTTGCACAAAGGTGCACCACCGGTGTAACCAGTCTTCCGGACAGCATGAGTAGGGGTTGTGGCAGCATAAGCTTTTACTGGTTCGGTTTCCTTAGCAGGGGTCTTTTTTTCGCGATTCCTCCAGAATCCGCGCTTTCTCTTGTTATCAGGCTTCTTGTTTGCAGAGGGAGTGGTACTAGCTTCAGGGGTCTTGCTTTCAGACTGTTTCTTGCCAAGGCTCACACCTTGACGGTTTGCTTGGTAAACGAGGTTGTGTGCCAAGCGCACAACATCCTGAAAAGTCTGAGGATTTGAGGAAAGGACATTCCCCTGGATATGGGGTGCAAGTCCCCAGATGTACCGTTCGATCTTCTTGTACAGGGGAGTGATCATGGTCGGACAGAGATGAGCGAGCTCACAGAAACTTTTGGTATAGCCAGCAACATCGGCTCCATTCATGGATAGGTTCCAGAACTCAGCTTCGAGTTTCTGAAGCTTTTCTCTAGGACAATACTCATCGCGAAGCAGTTGTTTGAGTTCGTGCCATGTCATGGCGTAAGCCAAATCAGTTCCCATAGCATCAGCATGGGAGTTCCACCAAGTCAGTGCGCTATCAGTCAGTGCGCATGTGGAATACTTGACCATGTACTGCTCAGGGCAGTTGCTTATGTGGAAAACGGACTCCATTTTCTCAAACCAGCGAACTAAACCAACAACGCCTTCAGAACCCTTGAAATTCGAGGGTTTGCAGTTCATAAAGTCTTTGTATGAACATTCACGGGGGCCTGAAATTGTTAGGTTGAAACGTTGAATACAATTTAGGAAAATTGTAGTCTAGTGTTTTTCTAACATTGGTTAATTCGTACTTACCGCGTGCCCCATTGTCGTTCTGACGTTGGGTTTCAGCGGCGGCAACAGTTTCTGCGACGCGATTAGCAATCATCTCCTCGATTTCCTCCGCAGTCATGGGAGGAGGTGGCGGAGGAGGTGAAACGTTCCTGGTGGTTCGGCGTCTTGGTGGCATGATTTCGCTTTAAGTTACAATTGTCAACATAAAGAAAATTTTAGATAATATGTAAATGGGGTTATTACATGCTCGAGAATAACTGCCACGACATACATCAATTGCCAAAACATATTACACGCAAACACAACCAAGAGACGTAAGATAGGAAGGATGAAGTAACATAACGTGTCATAGTAATGATAATAATATAAACTACACAACCATAACATGATAATAATAAATCCATAACCATAACATAACATTAAACATAATCATAATACATCCATTGTTTTTCAACCATATTACAGATAAAACACATTCAAAAGAAACAAGTTTTTCATCATGGGCTCGCAGTGCCGATCATAATCAAAGTTAGCATGTTTCATCCGTAAAATGGCTATCAAAAGACTAGGTCATATCTATCTAGAAAGGTGGTGGGGGTGGAGGACGAGGTGGCATGTAGAAGAAAGTCGGGCCCTGGGTCATGGCATGGAGGGTGGAGAGGAGTCATCCAGATACAAACTCCAGTGCTGCGACCCTCCTCTGCAGACTCTCATGTGAGAGGAGCAGATCGGTAGTGGCCATGCTGACCCCGGTCATGTGGGCATGGAGGGACCCCATGGCGCCGTCAGTAGCGCCCATGCGTCCGATCAACTTGGTCATTTGGTTCCTAAGGAATGTCACCTCAGGAGTGGTCGGCAGCTGGCGGACATCAGCGTCAAGCTCCCCCAGGTCGGTCTCAATGCGCCTCAGACGAGCCACCAGAAGTGGTACAGTGTCAGATATAGGCTCGTGAGTGAAGGGCGAGATGCCTAAGGGCACTCGGCGGGAGGGGTCAGGGAGTGAGGACTCTCCTCGAGCATAACAACTCGGGAACTCCTCTATGATATGATCCGCCAGTGCTGAACCTGGCCTGGTATCCATGCGAGGTGAGGTAGCTCAAACACATGGCGCCGCTTGGGCGCGGGCTCCTCAGGGGTGACTCCGACCTCACGAATCCGGGATGGACCAGGCGCCCGTCCCGGGGTGAATCCCAGCTGCCGCCACCAGGTGTGGCGACATAGGTCTTCACAGTCCGATCACGGCCTGCGAAGGGGTCGATGGTGCTAGAAGCACCAATGGGGGCCTCACCGCCAGCAGTGGCGGTGGGAGCAGGGTGGTTTGAGGAATCATCGGAGGTCCTACGCCTAATGGGACTCAGGAAACCAGGGGGAATGGGTGTCTGGCGAATGATACCAACAGTGGCTCCCTCGGTCTCGGGGCTAGATGGTGAGTAGTCCTCCGGTGAGGGAGTATAATCCTCTGGTGTAGGGTCTTCAGGTGATGGGGTGTACTCCACGCTGGGTTCCTCGTCAGAATCGGCAACGCAAACGACTTCCTTGGAAGTCATCTCTGCGAAAATATTCCAACAGGAACAGTGGTCAGTAACATCATGATGGTATAGAAACTAAAGCAAGAAAGCAATGCACAGGTAACACATAAGCTAGCATAAGTAAACATATCGAAGATGAGGTCTTGCATGCAAATGGTAGCTTCGGAGTGGGTTATAGTCCAGGTTCAGTTTTTGTTTTGTTTGTTTGTTTATCCTGGTTCGCTATAACCACGGCTCTGATACCAATCTGTCACACCCCGGTCAACGGTATCGGGTGTGAGCGAGAATGGAATCATAGTCGAGGATACATAGAAAAACATCTAATATATTTAAAACTTCATAAAACATTACGTCATTGTATTGCAGCGGAAAGTGATAGTGGACAATGATAATGTCTTACATTTGAAAACAAGTCTTAAATTAATAATAAAAACATTGAACGGTTTATTAGGATAGTCGGGACTATGACTCCGTAAGCAGGTCCGATAGCATAGATAAGCCCCATTTGCATGACTTCCGAAGGTTGCATCAATTACCTAATAAATCATGAGTTTAAAAGTGTTGGAACCTGGAGGTTGGTGATAACACGAACACACGAACCTAAGAACAAGATCACAGGTGAAGCTGCAGAACCAACATGTATTTTTGCGACTTACGTATTTGAACATTTTGGTTTGTAATAACTTAGTTAAATGTTGAACTTTGAATCCTTACTTTGTATGTTTACTTGTTATCATATGTTGGTTCAGCTTGATTTACTTTTGTGTTGATCTTGTGATTGTTTGTTTGTTTGGTTGTTCGACACTTAGAATATTTTCATGCTTAAGTTGCACTTAACGACCAGGCTGAATTACTCTTAACGATCTGACCCTTGTTGTGCTTAACGATCTGCCAGACAAAGGTCTTAACGACTTGAGTACGTTTGCCTTAACGACTTGCATGTAAAACATACTTAACGATCTGAAAATATTCTATTTAACGACCTACCTCCTCTTGTCTATCTAACGATTTGCCTCTCGTGACTTGACGACTTAACGACTTGACCTGGTCGTTTAACCTTAACGACCTGACTAGTCTGCTGCTGGCTAACGATCTGCCTACTTGGTTAACGATCTGGCTAAGCTGACTAACGATCTGCCTACTTGGTTAACGATCTGGCTAAGCTGACTAACGATCTGACCATTTGGTTAACGATCTGACTTGTTCTTAACGATCTGGCTAACGATCTGACCTAGACAAGTTAACGATCTGACATTCTGACTTAGACGAATTTAATGATTCCTTGATGTGATGTGTGATTCTCCTTGTATTCTGTGCATAGATACTTGTGCTCCTCATTGGGTATAAATAGGAATTCTTAGGAAACCCTAAACAAGCCTTGAGAGAACCTCCTGAGGAGCACTATGTATTTGTGTGTGTGTTCTTGGTGTTTTTCTTGAGTTTCAGAGGCGAATGGAAGAGGCAATGTTGCTGATCCAACCAAGAGTGATCATCAACACGTGATTTCCGCACTCGTGTGATGAATCAAATGATGATCTTTGGCTTAGAAATCGGTCCTTACAAATGGTATCAGAGCGGGTACCGATCAGATTCATCTCACCGTGAATCTGGTCACTCGAATCTGTGATTTTGAGCTTGAATATGGTGAAGATGTTGAAAATTCACTTTTGACACTTCTTCATATTTTTCTTCATTTTTGGATGATTTTGGATGGATTCTGATGATATGGATAATTATTTCATGTTTGGGAGTTCATCTAGATGATATTTCATGTTTTACTTCTGCAAATCTATGGAGAAATTGAAGATCAGAGCTGAAAATTCGTAACAGTGGAGTTCTTCACGTTTTTAGGGTTTTTGAAGATTTTGGAGCTTTGATTCTGCGTTTTCGGTGTTATTGTTGATGGATTTGGATGAAACGAAGCATGAATCTTAGTGGAAAAAATCTGTGGAGAAATTGAAGATCAGAGCTGAAAATTCGTAACAGTGGAGTTGTTCACGTTTTTAGGGTTTTTGAAGATTTTGGAGCTTTGATTCTGCGTTTTCGGTGTTATTGTTGATGGATTTGGATGAAACGAAGCATGAATCTTAGTGGAAAATACGTTCCGGATCCATTGGAAGCATCCGTTTCGTCTGAATCTCAACCATTTTTGCAGATCTGGAAAAACACACACTAGTGCGTGTTTCTTAGTGTTCTTTATGTTTCTGAAGATTTCCAGAATTTAAGGGCTGTTTTGATCCGATTTGCTACTGTTTATGGGTTGTTGGTGGCCACAATAGTCTCGTGAATGATTTAGCTTCTCATTTCGTGCATCATTACGGGTTTTCCTTATGTTTTTGGGCAGATTCGAGTTCACCAAGCTCTTAACGATCTGGGTTAACGATCAGGTTGTTGTTCTTAACGATCTGGGTTCACGTGAGGCTTGTCTTAACGATTTGACCCTAAGTCTTAACGACTTGGTCCTAATCTGAACGACCTGGTGAGCTGATCGTTCAACTAAACCTAACGACTTGGTTTTTGGGTCTTCGTTCAAGACATTTTCAAAAGATTTTGATCGACTAGTGTTATAGAGGACGATCATATGAGTCTGTGGGTATAAGATTCGTGAAAAACGGTCGCGTATTCACGGAGATACGAGCAAAATACGCTTTTCCGGCGGGTGTTGCGATTTTTCCGATGACTTGTATTAGGGTTCCGGCATATTGAGACGTTGAGGATGACAGATCGCGACGTGGCTTGTATTCATTGGTGAACCGGGAATTTCTCTCTCCTCATTGTCGCTTATCACAGACATTCCTTTATGGTTGTCGATTTATGATTGGCCAAAGGAGAACCGCGTGGGACCCAGGCGTGGATAAAGAGCCGTTAATGGCCTTTATGCTGTCGAAATTCTAGTGGCTGAAATCAGCTGCGTTGCTGGCTCCTCATTGGACTAGCCTCCTTCACACGGATCGAGCTCTTCAACCTCTTGATCAGATTTTT
Source organism: Deinandra increscens subsp. villosa (assembly GCA_039602395.1). Taxonomy (NCBI): domain Eukaryota; kingdom Viridiplantae; phylum Streptophyta; class Magnoliopsida; order Asterales; family Asteraceae; genus Deinandra; species Deinandra increscens. The sequence goes on from JBCNJP010008021.1 coordinate 34,943, forward strand.
TCCAACCGTCGGATCAGTTTAGAAACTCAAATCTGATTGATCCTCAGCCATGGACAAGGTTTATGGCTTTCTCTATGGGCAATCTGATTGGTCAATTAATTTTGACATGGATTAAGGTTTTTATTGGGGATTTAATCACTAGTAATTATATATTAGCATATTTCGTCAAACACGGGTATTTTCTTATCAGTTTCTTAACGAGACTTAACGAGATAACGCCCGAACGGAATTGCGAAATTTTTTATTAGCCGTGGATTTATTCTGATTTATTGTGGTTCTCGTTTATTGACGTCACGCGCAACGTTTGCTATCGATCACTGACGGGTTAACTTTATTATCCGGTTAATTACTCAGCTTTCTCGTTATATCTTACGGTTTGTTTGTAGTTGATGCAGTGCTGATGTCAGCGAACCGGATTAACTGGAATCTCAGTTAATTATTGGAATTTATCCGATTAAATCTCTCGGAAGGCCGTCACTTGACGAAAATTGATTAAATTTTTCAGATCGCGTCGTTTTCACTGGTTCAACTCAGAATTCTTCACGGATTATTTTTTCGAGCTCGGTTTTTAGAACTCAAAATTACAAAGGCTCCAGTTATGATTATTTTCGCTCGGCATCTAATTTTTCTCCGATTTGATGTTTATTTTCGCATCCAACCCTAGTCACACAGATTATTCACAACTGTCAGCATCCAGCTTCCGGTTTTTCGCGAGATTTTCCGATTTCAAGATTGTTTATCTGGTTTCTCTAGGCAACCGATCGTGACGGTTCGACTCTCCGCATCAGAATTTTACGCTTCCGACTTGATGTTTTTTGAGAGATTTAGAAAAATAAGAGGAATTATTATGGATTTGGATATCGGGTCGATTATCTGGAGTTAGAGCATTTTCAGTGATTGATTGGTTTATCTGATTCAGTTTGTTGCGGTTATGACTCCGATATTCAGCATTTTCTTAGTATTGTACCCGACCGCGTGAACCGAGTGAGCAGCAGCACTTGGCTCTCAACTGGAGCAACAAGAACAGAAGAAGCTTATTCAGAGGGGGAATCTCTACGACAGATTATCTCCGGTTTATCAGCTTCTCATTGAAGATGTACGGCAGAGCGGTTCTTCAGCAGTTGAACAGATTTGAAAGCATCAGTCAAGGGGGAATTGTTGGAACTTAAAATCTATGTGATTGGCGCCATCAAATATGTTTACCGAAGCATTCGACTGAAGAATCCTTGTGAATTGATTCAGATACGCGGGTTGTGATGCTCGAGGCTTGCAGTTTGGACCGAAGACCGTTTTCTGGAAGAGTCAACCGTTCGAGTCAACGGTCAACGTAAAAGTCAACGGAAGATCGGTTCGAGCGAGTCAAGCTTCGGATTAATTAAATCAACTTTGATTTAATTAATATTTATGTTATTTGCCTTTCTTGTAATTTTGTTCAGTTGTTATGTTTCTGTTGTTAGTCACCCTCACTATATATATAGTGAGGGTGCCCATTACAAGAAAGAGTCTCTGTGTGTGGAGATGATAATTTTCTTGTAGAGTGTGAGATTTCCATTCTGAGAGAGAGAGAGAGAGAGAGTGAGTCATGGATTTCTAGAGAGAGATTGTGTGTTATTCATGATTTCTTGATTATAATCATTCGATTAAAGAAATCATTCGATCCATTCATCATCTTTCTCATGTCTTTGATTCTTCTCATCTTCATCATCTTCTTCATTCTTTTTGGGGTTTTCGAATCGGATCTTCGTTCTTGCTCAAGATCAGGATTCATGATGTGAGAATCGGTCCTGACAAAAAGGGTCAACATAAAGTTGGTGAGGTTCACAGGTTTATGATTTATCATGTAAACATTTGTAAAACAGTTTTCAGTATACTTAAATATTACATGGGTTTATCGTTGTGGATGTATGAGCTCACCTGAACCTTGATTTCAAATACTAACGGTTTACCCACCCAAGCATCTCTTGCCCAGAGATGTTAAACAGAGCAGAATAACTGACGTGTACCCCCAGACAATCCGGAGTCAGAATTGGAGCTACCAGTTAGGGTAGGGTTGTCAACCCAAATAGATCTATTCACTAGCTATCGTTTCGTATAGAACTAATTGAAATCAATTAATGGTGGGATACGGTTGTACAAATGTTTATAACGATAATGTACCAAATTGGGCAATCAGTAAGAGAACAAGTAGTCATACGGCTAAAAGATAAACCATAATATTAAGTAAAAAGCATTTAACAGATTTCATGATTTCTCCCCCAATGTATAAAACAGTTAAAAGGAAAAGGGGCCGTGAAACTCACTGGATCAGCAGGTAACTGGCAAGTAAATAGTGTAGTCAACAGTAGCACGTAACGTCCTAAATAAAATAAATAGGCATATGCATAAGGTCTACAATCATTTGAGTAACATAAGTCACCCAAGTGATACCGGTCAAGTCTTGACGTTTTAATCCCGTTTGTATACGTTTGAAAAGCCGGTATTAGTATTTATTAAATAAATACTTTCATGATTATTTATATTTATGTTCAATAAAAATAAACAAGGATTTATCATTTAATAACAAATCAAGTATTGAACATCGAGTTAAAATAATAATGTTTATTATTATTTTCATGAGTTCGTATAATTATTTTTATTTAAATAATTAAGTGTTTGATTAGTTAATTTTGCAAGACAATTAATACTAGGTGAATAAAACATAGTTTAAATCCTTTGTAAATAATTATTTGACAAAATTAATTATTTATCTCATTTTAATTATGAAAGGATTTTTAAGCTTTATTTTAAATCGCAACATTTTATGGTCTTGAAATCGTTTAAAATATTTCTTTGACATGAAATGTTTATTTCTTTCTTAAACATTTTCAAAACATCGTAACGACGCTTGGATTTATATAAAGTTGTCTTTATAAAAACTTGATGAGAAATTTTATTTAAAAATCTCTAACGGTTACGTTTTCGCGTATATCGTCGTGTGGTCCCGGTTTTATTAATACGCAACGTATTTTCATTTTTAATTACTTTGATTCCATCGAAGTAAATTAATCTCCATATAAGTATTTAAAGTCAATGTCTTGTGTTTGATTTATTTCTATAAAATCCTTTTATAAAAATATTTATTTCCACATGTGACTTTTTATAGAAAAATGTCTATTTATAGCAAAAGTCTTAGAAAGGTTAAAACTTGTAATAAATCCAAGTATTTATGTCAAATTAATCATTTGACATAAATATTATTCTCACCATTTTTTAGTAACAAAATCTATAATTATTCTTTTTGTCTTGAACTTTTGTAACACATTTAATGTGTTATATTTACTAAAACAAGTAACATTCTTTTTGTTCCCCTTTATTTGTTTTAGTCATTTATGTCATAAATTACATATGTAACATTCTAGTTATTTTTTCCATGAACTTCTCATAAGTATTAATATGTGACATGTTCATTTAAACATAATATGGTTTATGATTAAATCAACTAACACATTTTGTGCTAGGACATAAATATAAAACAATCAACTAACACTTTCATGTTAGGACTTTTTAAGTAAATTAACAATCAACTAACACATTGGTGTTAGGACAATAATTAAATAAAATCAACTAACACTTTCATGTTACTACATAAACATAAAGGAATCAACTAACATTTTCATGTTAGGACAATATATATAAAATCAACTAACACATTTTTAGTGTTAGGACAATTTAAACATATAAGCTTTCAATCATTTTATCATCTTAGTTAGTCATCTTTATGATTTTTATTAAATTTGAAGAGGCTTGAGTTTTGTTAAACCAACTAACTATGAAATCAAGATTTCATAAACACAAGAATCTTGGTGCACACTCATTACTTTCTTTTTGATTTCATAAGTGTGTTTCACCACACCCCTTGGTTATTTTAAGTTTCAAGGACACCAAGAAAGGGTGCTTGATCTTGGGAGAAAAGGAGGTTAAAGAGAGAGTTTTGTTAGTTGATCATAACAAGATGCAAGCATTCAAGTGTTTTTGGCTGTTTGTTGTCAAGACTTGAGGGTTTTCATGGGGTGAAAAATAGGTGGAAAATGAGTTAGGAGACTCACAAAAGAAGGGAGGAAAATCGGTGGAGGTTGGTGGTGGTTCCGGCGGTTGATGGTGGTCCGGCGGCGGCTCTTGGCGGCGGGGCGATGGCCGGAGGTGGCTGGCCGGCGGTGGTAGGGCGGCTGGGGGTGTCTCTATGCCGAAAGAGGGGAGAGAGGGAGGGAGGTGAGTGTGTTTGTTTGGTTGGGTGTGGGGGAACCAAAGGAGGGTTTGTCTCCTTTTTATAATCATCATTAGTGTTATTAACCCTTGGGTAATGTTGTGTTGTCAACACCACAAGTCCCCTAACTAAACAAGTGTTGGTGAATTATTTTTATAAACTTTTCATGTGTTTTATAAAAGTTTAACACTTTTGTGAAATATAAAGTGGTTAGGAGTTTATAAAAATCATAACTTTTTTAAAATATAATCCAAGTTTATTTAATCAATTAAGGTGGTGGTTTTTATTTTTATAAAAGTTGAGGGTCCAAGTTTTATAAAAATATTAGTGGGTTAAAATGGTTATAAAATTTTAGTGGCTAAACAATTTATCAAAATGTTTACATGTGGGCCTAAGCCTAATAATATAAAGAAAAGTGGGCCGAAGCCCATTGCGGGTTCAAGAAACGAATCGGGCCGAAGCCCATTTGGTTTGGTTATACGGTTGGGCCGAAAATGGAGGATGGGCCGGGTTGGGTTGGTTTGGGCCGCGAGAGGGGAAAAGAACCAGTTGGACCTGTTTCGGCCCAATGTGTTTCGGGCCACGGGTCGGGTCTCCGGGTTGGGGAAATTACTCGGTTAGTCGAGTCGAGTCATCGGGTAAAATCTTGGGTTTGTTTGGATTAATTTGAGCTTATTCGGCCTAACTGGGCCCAATGGGGTTAACCGTTTACTCGTGTGATTAAGTCTTGACAACGGATAATTTTAAGTATGTTTTGATTTTTACCAAAGGTTGTAACGGCTTAAATCGGTTTGATAGAATATAAAAATTTCATTTTTATATTTAAATTTCTTTATCATTAAAATTCCATATTTAATAATATGAGACTTCGTATTTCACGGGCACACAAACGTGGGATTTAAATCAGTTAATCATTTAACTAACGATAGTTAATCATGCAGTTAAAACAGTCAATCACATAATTATCACGTAATAAAAGTCAAAAAAAGTCAACGGAGAGAGGATTTGACCTGATTTTGGACCGGGTGTCACATTCTCCCCCAGTTAAAAGAATTTCGTCCCGAAATTCAATTCTGGTTACTGGTAGATGCGACGTTTCCAAAGAGGCGCGGATACTTTTGACGCAAAGTTCCATCGTACTTTGACTATGGGAATGCGGTTGTGCTTCAGCTTTTTGATTTCTCGGTCAAGTATCTCAACAGGTTCCTCAATAAAGTGCAGGGTCTCGTCAACTTGTATTTCATCAAGGGGGACGATAAGCGTTTAATCAGATAGGCATTTCTTAAGATTACAAACGTGAAAGAGATTGTGTACGCTGCTTAGCTCGGCAGGCAGATGTAGACGGTAAGCTACTGGTCCGATGGTTTTGGTGATTTCGAAGGGACCGATGTAACGAGGGTTGAGCTTTCCTCGTTTGCCGAACCTGATGACACCTTTCCAAGGTGACACTTTTAGCATGACGCGGTCACCCTTTTTGAAAGACAAAGGTTTGCGTCGATTGTCAGCGTAACTCTTTTGCCTATCTCTGACAGCTTTTAGACGGTCACGGACTTGGAAGATTTTCTCAGTCGTTTCAAAAATTAACTCGGGACCAGTTAACTAACTGTCTCCAATCTTAGTCCAGCAGAGTGGGGATCTACATTTTCTTCCATAAAGTGCTTCAAATGGTGCGGCTTTAATGTTGGTGTGATAGCTGTTGTTATACGAGAATTCGGCAAGAGGGAGGTGCTCGTCCCACTTGGGTCCGAAATCTATCACACATGCTCTCAGCATACACGACAACAATTGCAATGATTTATCAAACGAATATTAGAATAAAAAATTGTCACAGATCAGTAATACTATCTAAGCAATTAGAACCCTAGATTAAAATCAGAAAAACACTAACCGTTCACCTGAGTAATCACCGGTTGTTAGCCGGACATCACAATCATCATCAAATCATTCAGAAACAAGAAAAAGATGAAAAACTAAGGTGGAATTCGTGCCTGGTCGGCTCTGGCCGAAAACAGGTCGTTAGAAACCCTAAAATCGATTTAAACATGTTTAAATAGGAGCCACAATCGAAATTCACGGTTTCTGCCGACATATAGCCCTCACGTGTCGCGAGGGGTCTTCCTTCATTTTGCCGCGTCACGATGCGCATATTTAATTTTCAATTCCAATTCTCTCGCTGCCTTTTCCTTTTGTGTTAGGATTTGATTAGGAAAAGGCAGCGAGAGAATTGGAAATAATTATGAAACTAGTATTCATTAAGAAATAATTATGAAACGTGACTTGTTAACACGTCATGGTTCGGACATAACTTAATCATATCGTTTAAACTCATTCTCATCTTAACACATTTAACATCAAGACTAATTAAATCAAAATCTTTTAGACCCAACTTGATGTATTTAGGAGGTGATTAATACTAAATACAATTCACTTTTAAGACTCTCATCACCTCCCCCCACTTATTTTTTTCGTCTCGAAAAAACTGTCATGGAATCATAATTGGGAAATCAATCTCATAATCATTTAACTTTTTAATTTGTCCACCAATTCAATTCCACAAACCATAATGTAATCACATGGTCTAACTGCAATTGTCAGTATTTCGGTCCGACTAAACCCAACCATTGACCTTTTGTTTCGCCCCCGAAGTGTTTATAATTTACCGAATATAGTGTACCAGTCTGCCTATGTGTCCCACATTCAGTAAGTTCAAGTTCAACCTAATCCCAAATCAAATTCAGTCAAAGCAAAGGGTAATCAAGATTATATTTTTAAAATTTCTCCACCCTCCTTTAAAATAGATACCCATAAGTCCAAAGAATAGTGAAAATAGATGGATAATGAAGTTTTTGAGCATTTATTTTCTAATCTACTATTTTTATCTTTTTCTTTTTTCTTTTTTTTATTTTTCTTTTTATTTTTTTCTATTTGGTTAATTTTAACTATAATTACCAACGAACATCATCAGAGGTACTCTTTGCGAGATGCTATCCCCAAACTCGTACATAAGTATTTTGCCCGCGAGATCCAGAACATCATCAGAGGCACTCACCACGGGATACTATCCTTAGTTTGTACATGAGTATTTTGTCCCTTCACTCTAAAATTATTAATCACTTTATTACCTAATATGCTCAAAGATGGAAAGATGGGGCGCTATTATTTCTCGGATTTGCTTTCGTAAAAAGATCATAACGTGCCAAGTTATTCTAAGGACATATAAGTCTCTAATTTAAAGTGCTCTTTTTTCTCCTAATCATCAATTTCAATCTCCCTATCACCTCTAAAATGGAAACCCACTAGCAGACTGATTTAATTACATATTTATACAACAATAAACACAATGGGCATTTTAAGCTATTCCTAGGTCAGTTGGGCCTACCAACACATCACATATTAGCCATGTTTTCCATTCTCTTCTTTTCTACCACTTTTCCCTTTCTTTATTTAATTTTATTTTTGAAAACCGATTCCCAATTTTTCTATCATTTTCCATGATTTGCAAGTTATTCCAAAGACATTTTTTCAATTTTTCAATTTTTTTTGGATTTTTTATTTTTTAGACATACAAAAATAACACACGAAATGCGTTATTCCCCTCCCCACACTTGAGTGACACATTGTCCTCAATGTGAACAAAGAAACAACAAAAATAAAGAAGAATAAGATAAAAACTAAAAAAATAGAATTAGGAAACGTACCGGATTTGAGCAACAAAAATTAAAGCAAAAATATCTGGCACCTGATGGCGTCGCGTGTCGCGAGGGTGAAATGTCACAGAAAATTTGGTGAGTTTTTTTTTTCACACTTCGAATCAATTATATTTTTGATCAAAACCTGTGATTTTTATGTCAGAACAAGTTCCAATATATATTTCTAAAATTGACATACCTGGAACCTCGTTTTGCTCAATTTCATAACCCAAAACCAAACCAATTCCTGAAAAACACAAAAGACACAAAAACACAAAAACTAAAAAAAAAATAAACCAACAAACACACTCACCTCTGGGTTGCCTCCCAGTCAGCGCTAAATTTATGGTCTTCAGCCAGATCCTCCTTCCTCCATCACGGTGGCTTCAATCCACACTTCTCGACCGAGTTACCGATGAACGCCCGGTAATTAACTTGTCTCTTCAGCTTTTTCAAACCACACTTTCCAATCACATTACCGATCCACGCTCGGTGATTCACATGTCTCTTAATTTTTCTTTTCAAGCTCAACATGTAAAATATATTAAATTGAAAATAAGAAACAAATTCATCATGGATAGAACACTTACCTTTAGAATTGCCCACGTGTGCTCGATAATTGATATGTCGCATCCAAGCTTGCACTTGCACACGTGGCACATCCTGTCATCACTGCGGAGTTTCTTAGTTTGCTTTCGCCCAACATCTTCCTCGACCACCTTCCTCTTCCTTACCGACTTCTCCTCGGTTACCTGCATAATAAATAAAGAATGAAAATTAGAAGTACCTGTCGGGATCTCAACCTCTTGCTCATCAACTACATCTTCAACCACGATCTCGCACTAAGCTTGTTACATGTCACTCTCAACTTCTACTGCTATCTCCTCAACAACCTCATCCTCTGAAGGCACCTCGTCTCGCTCAATCTCAATCATCTCACCAACTTCTTCCCACACTATTTCTTTAGATTTTGAAAAACATGTACCTTCATTCGATGCTTTTTCTCCTTGCGGTTGTTCCCAGGATTCACTTTCTTGATTGGCCATTTCTTCTGCCAACTGTGCCATTTTCTTTTTCAATGCTTCAATTTTCTCTTCTCGGATAACGAACTTTTTCTCCATACTCTTTAGGGCCTCCATAATTTCACTGAGTTGAGCACTAGCTTCTTCCAATTGATCCACATAATCATACGAAGCTTTTTGGTAGTCACCCTGATAGTAACCTTGATTAGACATGTCTGCTTCGTGCCCACCATCATAGTACTCTTGTTGCTCATATTAGGGGTATTGGGGATACCCTTGGTGAAAATCATCAAATTCCTGTCGAGCCTCGTATGTTGGCTGAGAATAGCAATTCCGGTAACCTTCCTCATACCCTGCAAAAGATGTGGCATTAGATTTATAATCATTATAAGAATACACATCATGGTTTAAATAATTATATGTCATAGATGGAGAGCATCCCTGATATGGAGTTGAATAGTACTCGGCCTTCATTTTTTCCTTCCAATAATCCGGGTTCTCCCAAAACACCGTGCAATCCTCGTCTATGTGGACTTGGCTGCAACAAAAGCACGAATCTCTAGCCCCATGATTAAACTCATACGGAACCTCGTACGATGACTGAACATAATTGTTTTGATATCTCTCGTGGTAACCTTCATACTCCTCCTCATCCTCTGAATCCTCGACTACCCGGATCCCGTAAGGCAATGTTGGGCAAAACTTCATCCTATGATAACGACTTCCGCAGTTGTAACACTTGTCCTCTTTCACCATGTTTAAATTCAAATATCCTGCAAACAATAAAAAAACTACGAAACTAAATGCGTAGTACTGATCGAGATAATAAAATAACGCAATGGAATCAAAGAACTGGCAATTCGGACAAATGTATTTTTTGACTTTTTTTTTAAATTAAACGAAACTAATAAAAATAAAAATTGTAGAAAATAAAAAAAAATCTTTTGGGTTTATTTATGAGAACTAGACAAGCAAAATTAAAATTATAACATGTGAAAAAATATTTAAAAAAAACAATTTTTGTTAACTAACACGATAAAACTAAAATCACTAATAAGCGCACGTACTCCCCGGCAACGACGCCAATTTGATAACGGCTGTCGTGACCGCTATACAAATAATCCTAACTACCTATAGACAGGGTAAGTCGGCTATCAATCCAGGGGAGTTGGTGGTTATTAGCGACTCTAATTATCTAACCTAAGTTACTGTCACTAACTCAGATGAACTAAATTAAACCCTAAATTACTTAACCTAAATGCCTCTTAGTTGTTTAATTTGAATGGATTCACTTAACACCTAATCTATGATCACTAATTTTACTACCTAACAACTGATCGGTTTTTCTTATATTACTAAAAAGCAATTACTTTAGGATCCGGGTTAGTGAATTACCAATTTCTTTCTTCGGGAATCTAACCTAGAAATCCACATAGACATGATTGTGTTATTGTTTAACCAACCAAAACAATGATCTATCTTGCACATACTAAGTATAGTCCTAGAGCTATGCTCAAAGATGTAGTCCGGGAGCGGGGGGTACATACACGACAACAATTTCAATGATTTATCAAATGAACATTAGAATAAAAAAT
>JBCNJP010008026.1:0-27126 GCA_039602395.1 Deinandra increscens subsp. villosa
GTCAATTCTAGATACTGGTTGAAGAGCCCCTTAAAGAGACATTTGACATGATGATTCCGGAAGAACCTCAGTCACCTGAAAATGATGAAGATATCTCGATAAATTATATCATGTCTAAACATATATGGAATCGAAAAAAAATCAACGTCGATAACAATTCGGATATAATAAGTGCTAGAAATAATAAGGATCGAGAATTAAGATCTGCCTGTGACGAAAAATTGAAATGATTGGCCAAAACAGAAAGACGCAAATCAGGCAAAGTGAAATTCTCTAATATGTTGGATATAAACAGGTTTATTATACAAAAGCATGATTTGAAAATGATATAAAGCAATACAAAGAAAATTGGTGGCACAAAGATTTCCTTGAAGACCTAAGTTTGATTATGTGTAGACATATTCTGCGGTTGTACTGGATGCGATGAGATTCCAACAGTTCATTAGTCTGGTAATACAATAGAGACTTGATATGTATCTTATGAATATTATAATATCCTAGGTATATGGTTCACTTGATGACAGTACATGAAACTTTCGAAGGGTTTAAAGTACCATATTAATATTGTGAACAATGGTTCCGTCTTTGAGAGTTACCGAACTGACTGCACCTAAGTTTCCTGAACTGTTTATATGCTGCTCAAGCTCCATCACCCCGGCTTGGTACCTTTCGTTCGTTAACCTCTCGTGAACAAACTGGTCGGTTAACGCCACACAAGCTAACCACAGCAAGTCATTAGTATTTTTTCTCAAATAGTTAGACAATTCATACATCAAACAACCTGATGGCTTCCCATGGAAGGTACCCATATGATAATATTCCCTTTTCAACTTCCTGAAAAGCTTCAAAGGATTAGTTTCATCATCTTCCGAAACCCTCCTTCTTTTCCTATTCCCATCCTCATCTTCTTCATCATCAGTTTCATTTTCATTTTCAGACTCATCTTCTTCCATTTCATCATCACTATTCAAATCACTCGCAGCAGCCAAGGCCGAAACGTCAAAATCATACGACAAATCAGCCTGATTCTCATCATCCGTGGTGTAAAGAACAACCACCTTATCATTCTGCTGGCTAAGATTATGCAGATGAATCGGACGGTGACTATCCACCACAAAAACACGCGCCACTGGCCCTATTTCTAGAATCTTCCGGAGATCCCTATGACACCCCCAATTTATCAGAAGTATAGTAATTGGATCATCATCTGATGAGGTTAAACTAGGGCCAGCATACTTATGAATCTCCTTAAAACTAGAAACCGGATAACAAACATACCTAACGGAATCTGATTCTAAAACATGGCATATAATTTTCAGAGCACATAGAGAGTCAACATCGGAGGTTGACGGGAATATGAGCAGGGGAGTATTAGACGCGGAAGCCAAAGCAGATTCGCGCAATTTACCGTAAAAGGATTCAATGCTTTGTTCGCGAACCATAATTACTAACAATTTGAACAACAAAGATGTGAAGCTTTCGGTGCGATAGTGAGATCAGGACCTCAAACATGAATTAGGGGTTTTAATCTGGGAGATTGAAAACATTCAGATTCGGTAAATTGGAACAATAATCGACTATCCGAGTGTGAATAGGGCTTGAAATGTGTTACCTGGTGTGGAATTGAGTCGAATTGAAGCGATACCGGATCCAGAAAACAGTTGAAAGGGGCTAATTTCAGCTCTGGAACGCAGAAATGGAAAGAGGGGCGGAGAGGAAGAGGGAAAATGTGTTATTTCTGAAATTTGATTGTACTTTTTGCTTTGAGTTGAATATGAGATTGGTTTCGTGATGAAAATTTGAAATTTCAGAAGCGCGCTAAGATTTCGCGGTGAAATGCTCTGAAATGGCATGTGGGGCATTTCTGCTTATTGCAGTTTCACCCTTTGATTTTGTGAAATTGTGAAATGGCGCCAAATTATTAAAATTGTGTGGGGTTTTATATTTTTATTCGTATTATTATAAGTAATTAAGTAAACATATTTTAAATAAGCGTCATTATATATTAACAAACCTTTTTACTAAAAAAACAACTTTTCAAAATGGTCGTTTGGGTTTTTTTTGGGTCATTTGGACCAAATAGTCGTTTGTTTTTTTTTCTTTTAAATAGGGTTGTTTGGACGTCGTTTGGGCCAAAACCAATGTTTTAAAACCGGTTTTGAAGTTGAACCGGAAAAGTTTTTGGAGTCGGTCGGACCGGTTAGACCAGCCGGTTCAACCGGTTAGGAGTATATATTTTTATAAAAATGCTAATAAACTTGTACACTCCAACAAAAATAGTTAAAATACAATTTTAATTCACTCAAAAATAATATCAAATAGTTAGTTCACAAGAAAATATAAGTTTTAAAGTTCACAAATAATAAAAAAAATATTTTTATAAAAATACTAATAAACTTGTACACTCCACCAAAGATAATTAAAATACAATTTTAATTCACTCAAAAATAGTACCAAATAGTTAGTTTACAATAAAATATAAGTTTTAAAGTTCACAAATAATTAAAAAAAATAAAGTATACACGTATAATAAAAATAATTCAAAAAAAATAAAAAAATTAAGAAAACCGGTTGAACCGGAAAAGGAAAAAACGGTCAAAACTGACCAGTTCGGATCTCGTAAAAAACTGTAAAACCAAAAAACAGAGATCCCCAAAAAACTATGGTTCAACCGGCCGGTTCGAACCGGTTTTTAAAACACTAGCCACAACGACCCCTTATATTTCAGAGGAGCCTGTGGGTTTGTAATATTTAAAAAATAAAATAAAAAAATAAAAATATACAATAAATTAAAAAAACCCAAACAACCATTTGGTCCGAACACCCATATTGGCCCCAAACGACCATTTGGATTCAAACGACCAAAAGTTGTTTTTTTAATAAAAAAAGTTTGTTAATATAGCCATTGCCTTCAAATAATTAGAAATGAAGCCATTTACTAAACTGAAATTTTTTCTTCATTAAATCGTTAATAATCTAATAATCATTCAAATTAACTTGCAATAACTCTGGGATTTGCATGTTAAATGGTATTTGAATAATTTAAATAATGTTAAGTTAATGTAATAATCATAAATGTACGTTTAAGTGAAATTTTTAGTGTAGTAACCTATTTTTGAATTAACACGAAATTATGTTAAACTATAAAGTCGTTATTCTAAGAGTCTGTTTGTTTTTCACTTTAAACTTAATAGCCTCTTAGGTCTGATTCAGTCGAACCTCTCAGATCCTCTTAACCTTAAAAAAGAAAAATTACGTCTGCCTCTCACATCGACTCGTTCTCTGCCTCTACCATTAAGAAATTGACGGCTAGGCTCTCATTTCCGGCGGCTACGGCTTCGCCTCCGGCCTCCAGCATCAAGAAACTAGCGGCCTAGCCTCTTCGTTCTCTTTCTTTTCGTCCTCTCGCCTCCCCCCTTTTCTGTTCGCCTCTCACATTGACTCCCCTCACTCGTTCAGGTACATTTTTCCTAATTGTTCGGATCTCGAACCGTCATGTGAATCCATTCAGTGTTCTACATCAATATGATGCCAATCATGTTATTATTATTGTATTTTGTGATTTAGATGCTAATTTGAAAAGGTTGTTATATTTAATGTTTAGAAGCTGATTTTGATAATAAAAAAATGTTGTTCTATTTCATGTTTAGAAGCTGATTCTGATAATAAAAAATGTTGTTCTATTTCATGTTTAGAAGCTGATTTTGATGAAAAAGTTATTCTATTTCATGTTTAGAAGATGATTTTGATGAAAATGTTGCTCTATTTCATGTTTAGAAGCTAATTTTTATGAAAATGTTGTTCTATTTCATGTTTAGAAACTAATTTTAATGAAAATGTTGTTCTATTTATGTTTAGAAGCCGATTTTCTTGAAAAGGTTGTTCTTTTCATGCCAATTCGTGCTACATGGTTTGTATTAATTTAGTAGTACACTATATTACATGTATGGGTTTTTCTTATAGCCAGTGGCGGACCCAAGAATTTCTTTTATGGGGTTCGGAAATTTTCGAGTGTCAATTATCTATTTGTAAATAGTAATTTTTTTCTCGGTACGATTCGGGTCGGGGCGGGTCACATTAACAAATTCAAACCCAAATCAAGTAATTAACCGACAAACTAATATAAAATTATAAAAATTTAACCAACAATCTCGTATTCCAGAAAATAACCAACAATCTAACATTCAAAAAATTTAGCAATTAATCAAGTTATCTAAAATAACAAAGTAAGTTTAAAAAAAGAGATACATAAACAAAAGACTTGGACTTCTAAAATCTAATTTGAGAGAGGGACGGTGCAGATATCAACAAAGATTTAGTTAGTGGTATGTTCAATTTGCTGCAGCAGCAACAATAATCTTGATGGTGAGCGTCGGTGGGATATGGGAGATGAGTGCATGTTTGAATTTAAAGACGACACAAAACATTAACAGTGAAAGTCGAGAATTTTTTTAATTTATGCGTATATTTTTCTAAATTGCCGCTAATATAATAGTATGAAATAGATTTTTTTAATAAACATGATTATGCTAAAATCTATATGTGAGCTTTAAATATTAAATAATTATTTGGTATTTGAGTAAGTGGGTTTTGTTTAATAAATTTAATAGTTTGGCTAAAGATATAGATATGGACAAAATATCATCATAGTTATTGAATATTTGGGCAGTTGCGTTTTGTTTATAACATTTAAGAATTAATAAAGTAACCGACTTAATTATTTGAATACTTACTCTAATATATTTGTGTAAACTTTAAAGTTTTAAATTAATTTTACTTTGTGAAGGTCTGATCAAAATTTCATGGGGGTCGGAGTTAAAAATTCTTGGGGGTCGGTCGGGATTGATTCATACATATCTCACTATAAAAAGAAAATCATGGGGTGCGGGCGAACCCCATCCCTAAAGGGTGGGTACGCCACTGCTTATAGCGGTTTCTTATATTTGATTCATAATGTGGTGGTAGCCTATTCGGCGTGAGTGACAATAGACTAAAACTTACGAATGAGCGAGAAAAATTGTTTTTAGAGACGTGTATAGAAAAAACCGTTAGGGTGTGTTACATGGGAGTAAGCTTACAGATGGAGTCTTGAGTTTTCTGAGGGAAAAAAATCCCTCAAGCATATGCTATAGTGACTAACCAAAAACAGTTAGAAGCAAGTATGATTACATCAGAGGAAAGTATCTGGCTTGGTCTTATTTGAGACAAATATGTTAGAAATGGTATGTCCAGACTCGACAATCAATGTAGGTCGACCCGATCTTGGCCAATAAGAGTTACACCGGGGTCAACGAGTCAATATCTGTTTAAGTTAGTTAAATGATTAAAACCAATACTTAATTGCTAATTTAGTAATTATTTATTTACTAAATTACTTAGTAATCAAATGAAATATAATTAAACATTTAATTGTTAAATACTAATTATATATGCGGATAATGATGGGTTTAATTAAATTTGTAAATTAAACGGATAGTCGAGATTTAAACAACTTGTAGTTATTTACAACTTTTGAGTTGCTTATTTAAACACCAACTCATGAGGTGATTAGGGTTGATTAGAATATTCATCACAAAGTCTCTCTCACTCGTTTATCTCTCTCGACCGAGAACCCGAAGACGGTCGCAAACTCTTCAAGTCGCTGCCATCTCAACCTTAAACCACCATGGAGCTGCCCTTCTCTGTCGCTACTTCTTTGTCCGACCATGTCGTTGTATACGACGCTTCTTCGTCGTCGACCCCATCCGCTCGTTACCACATCCACATGGCGACTCCTTCTCTACCTGACCCCATCTGCTCGGTTACCACATCCACATGGCCACCGTCAGCCGCCGCTGACGGTATCCAGTCTGGAAGCTTGTCGTTGATCGTCGTACGCAAAGAAGGGAATCCACCAGTCTCCGCAGCACGGGGAGACCCAAAGCCACTGTCGTCGTCGGCGGCCCTACCGCCACCACTGCCGTTGTCGTCTCCCCGAGCCGTCGACGAGTTGACTCGTTAATTCGAGTAAATGGTTTCGGTCACTAGCAACGACTTGTTGCATCTCAGTGTCTCGAACGGTTGTTCGAACCTGACCAAGGTATATCTAAAATCGGGTTTGTTTAGATTTAATTTCTCGTGTTTACGTGTTAGTTGCAGTGAATTGATCCTGCTAGGGTTTTGGAGTTCGCATCTTCAATTTTCCGTTGCGTTAAATAACCGATTTAAATGTATATATAAATGTGTATATATATATATATATATATATATATATATATATATGAAAAATTACTAAACATAAGACCTGATATCCACTGTAAAACCCAACAAAAGAACATGAAACATTTACAACTAGGGGTGTTCAAAACCGGATACCCGGAATTTCGGATATCCGAATTTCGGGTATCCGAAAATTTCGGATATCAGTTTTCGTTGTCCAAGTCCAAGTCCGAAATTTCGGATATCCGAAATTTCGGACTGGACTCGGATAGTTAAAACGGATATCCGAAAATCCAGTTTAAAAAAAAAAACCACAATTTAACCAAAAAAAACGACAAAACGACAAAACAAATAAACATAGTCCAAGTCTTCAAATACAAATAAACATAAGTTCGACCTAAAAAACGACAAAACAAATAAGCATAGTCCAAGTATTCAATAATTTCTTATTTCTTTAATATAAAATTTATTTAAATTTTCGGATACCGGGTATCCGAAACTTCCGAAAATTTTGTAAATTCTTGTCCAAGTCCAAGTCCGAATTTTCGGTTATCCGAAATTCTGGATATCCGAAATTTTCGGATAATTCGGATACGGAATTTCGGATAATTCGGATACGGATTCGGACTCGGATATTTTTGAACACCCCTATTTACAACCCTCATATAAATACGCTCAACCTAACAAGCGAAGAATAGAACGATGTTTACAAGGTTTGCTTATTACTACTTTTATAATATATTTTACATTTTAATTGAAAACGTGTGACAACCCGTCAAAAATCAAAGGTCAAACCTATACTTTGACCGTATATATATACGTATATACATGTGTATGACCTGATTTATTAATATCATTAATAAACACTATGCACGTAAACGTCCAACCTTGACAAATTCCCACGTTTGTATGATAACAAACAGAAAGGTTCATCCTAGATCGATGGAACTTCAACAACAAGAAAGATAAATATAAAAAGTAACTTTTATATTTTCCTAATCAGTGTCTGAGAAATCACAATAACGCCCGACAACGCTTAAGCGAATATTTCGAGTTATAATCTATTATGAGATTGAATAATGAAATATCCGAGCTCGAGCCGAAACGATCGAATCATTTATTTATTTCTTTACGCGGTGCCGCGAATAAATAAAGTAAATAAATAAGTAACATTTCTAAATAATTAAATTCACAACGAATTATAATTATATAACGATGTCGTGATCTCATAAATAATTTAGGAACTTGTTTCGGTCAAAACGGTGCAACGGTTTGGCTTAAAAGAGCCATTTACTAATTTGGGCCCGGTCCGGCCCAATAAACCAAAATAAAGCATCTAAGTCCAAAACACGGCCCAATGAGTTAAACAACACCTAAAAAGTATAACGTATCACTCACGGATAATTTTAGGAAATATTGAGACTGACCGCGACCAAAACGGAGAAAGCCTCGAACACCGACCTGACACGACCTATACCGGCCTTGAATCGTTTCTCTAAACGTTCGAACCCCTTTCAAAACCCAACGGTTTCGCAATAATTATTTTACTATGACACTATAATTATTTTATAATCGTCATAAAATAATTTGGTCAACGTGTAGTTTTTTTTTATAAAAAATTGAACACCGTACGATCACCCAAAATATCTAATAGAACTAACCTAACCTAACAACTGACCAAGGTTGAATTGCTTAACTAAGGTTAAAAAGATATTTTGAAATCAAAATAAAAATCTGATGAAATCAGATTCATCATCTATCCATCCATCTATATCGATTTATATATATATATATGTGTATACACATACACATTCAACACACACAAACACATGAAATCTCACCACCACCACCGAGCTCCGCCACCGCCGCCCACATCGCCGGCGCACGCCGCCTCCCCTCCGCCATCACCATCCCGATCAGCCACCACCACAGCCCCCTCGTCCCTCGACCGCCTTCCTCCACCACCACCTCCGATCGCCACGGCCATCATCATCATCATCGCGAACCTTCACCACCACCACCTTCGATGTCAACCACCACCCTCGTCACCCTCCACCGCAGCTACCGCCATCACCACCCTCCACCATCACTATCATCGGCAACCACCACCATCACCACTGTCATCATCGTCAACCACCACCACCTCCGACCGCCACAACCACCATCACCTTCATCTCTTCCTCTTGATCAAAACTCACGGATATATGTATATGTATGTATGTGGTTATATATATACATAGATTATATAATGAAGAAAATATAAACCCAGTTCCCCTCCCCCCGTCACAAATTGCATTTAACCAGAAAGAATAGTTTGAAATTTCTTATGTTTTATTACAAAACAGCCCCAACGGCCATCTTTACGCCACCGTTTCGCCACCATCGGACCACCGTCGAGCCACCCAATCACCACCGATGGAAAGTACACTCGGCCACCTTCTAAACGGCCTCAACGTTTGTCCCTAACGATCACCGTAAACCACCGAAAACTAGCCCGCAAAATGGCGCTTTACCCTTCGGGCCAACACGGTTAAAGTCGATATTCTTCGATCGAGTCTACGGAGATATTCTCGCCTCTTTCGGTTCGTCACCTAGCCTAGTGCTAGAGGTAAAAGTCTATACTTTTCAATTTAATCATTTTTATTATTCGTTTTTGATGTTTATAATCAACCCAAAACGAGTCTTGACACTCAACCAACTAAATATATAAACTGAACGAATCACTCTAAATATTAAACTAACGTTATATTTAAGAAGTTGTGTCACAATATATATTTAACAACCGTTGAGAGGACTAAAAAGATTATAGATCGAACGATATAAAAACTGACTCGGGGACCCTCAAAGTGAGACGTTGGACTAAAAATATATAAACAAATATATATTTGGACATAAAATATAAAGAAATATATTTTGACTATGTGTTATAAAAATAGGTTCATTTTTATAGAACGTATGTAATTCTAAATAACCGAGCACTTTGACTCATTATTGACATTTAAAGTGTTCCTATTTTTAGATCTCATTTTATTAACTTGAAATATTTATTTAAAGTTATTACGACCTATTAATATTTAAGAGACTTAAATATTAGTTTTTCGTATCATATTATTTGTCAGATATATAAACAATAGTATAATTCCAGACGTTGGAATTAAAAATATAAAATGTTATATTTTCGACTTATGCGACGAAATATATTTATGACAAATATATCAACACCTCTTCACACAAATATCTCGTCTTAATATTTTATTATTAAATATTATTTTCTAAATATAATTTAGAAAAACTATTTGAGAGATATCATCAACATAATAATATTTACGGAGCTAAATATTTATTATCATTTCGATCAATTATCGGATACTTGTATCTTATCGCGGCAAAGCCAACGACTAAATTTCTTAACATATAAATGTTTATATTTTCTTCTAAAACTTGAGAATATTGAAACATATATCATTTCTATAAGTTATATATATTTATTTACATAAATATTTCTATGACTTATGTATAATTATTTGTCTATAATTATAAACTCGGACTTAAATATATATCATGAACTTCAAATAATAAATACTTTATTATTTATCTCGATGTTCAAAACTTGATTGAATATATATTTTCGTAATCTTAAATAATTATTTGATTATAATTATTTCCTCAAAGCAATATATATTTATTTGACTATAAATATATCCATTAACGTAAATATTTATTTGAACGATAAATATTCCAAACGGACTTTCCAAACAATACAAACGGGAATGTTATGTCAAGACTCGACCAGGACCATTTGGGTAACGGAACATTATCCAACTGAAAACAAAACCTTAAAACCGTCTTATTAATTATTATTAGGACACGGTTTACTTGCTACGTCCAGTGCGACACAGCTTTCATCATCACCTTAATCAGGTGAGTTTCACGGCCCCTTTCCTTTATAAACTGTTTTATACTTTTGGGGGAGAAATCATGATCAAACAAATCTTTTTACTTGATATTATGGTATTACTGTTACGCTATTGATTATCTGTTCTTTCATACCCCTTCATAGTAATTTGCTAATAACATATTGCTACAAATCCCATCATCAATTGATTTCAATTAGTTCCTGTAACGAAACGATAACTAGTGAATAGATCTATTTGGGTTGACAACCCTGCCCTAGCTGGTCGCTCCAGTTCTGACTCACAGTTAACGAGTCTAGGGGTATACGTCAGTTATTCTATGCCATTGGTATTTCTTAGGGGAAGTTACCATCGATGGGTAAAATCTGTTAGTGTTTGAAATCAAGGAACAAATAGATCAATGCAGCGACGAGTAACCCGTATAATATCTCGTGTATCATCAACATCTTGTATATCATCAATCGTTTTACAAATGCATTTTGTAAAGACTCAAACCTGTGAACTCACCAACATTATGTTGACCTTTCTTTTCAAACTCATGTATTTCTCAGGTAACTAAGATCGCTCTCGGTGTGCAAATGGGAAGTCTGTCAAACAAAAGGGCCTGCAATAGGAATGGAGTCATGGTCACCTTTTACTATCTAAATAAATCATGAACAATCGTATTTCTTATCATAACGTTCTCGTTTCAGTAATTGTAAGACAATGTTATCTTTTATATAATCCGCTGCAACTTTGATAACATACTTGGTTTTCAAACGTAAACGAAACTGTATAGACGTCGTTCTTTGTATCCACGACTATGACCCCATGACGTCATACGCCCACGTAATCATAAACATCGGGGTGTGACAAAACGCCTCCATTAGCTAACCTTGAAAACGAATCCAAATTAAATGTAGGTTCATCCTAAGGCATCATACTTGTAAACCACTCCATTAGCTAATCGTGAACTTTGTGCAACTTTATACAATGAGAATTCGGCAAGAGGTTTCATTCGTCATCCCGTTGCTTCTAGAAGGGCTTCCTCATTTTCTCAAAATTCTACTATTCCAGCAATTCAGACTGATGATGGTCATATTGAGAGTCAAGATAATGAAAACACATACGATGAAAATATCTTTGAAACAAATTATGAAACTGGTTTTGAAGGTGATTCCTTAATTCCCGAACACATAAGTGTTTCTCATGTAAATCGAGGTAGGGCCAAGATAAAGGCTAAACACACCATTGGTTTGACTGAAATAGAGTTAGACACGAGAAAGGCAATTGCTAATCTAGTTGGAAACAACCGAGGCCTACGATTGATGACTGTCATGATAAGTTAAAGGGATTTGGGTTGGAAGCCACATATCCAATTTTCTTAGCGGCATTTGGTATATTTATCCAACCCTTCAAATAACTATAAAGAAGCATGACACTATCCTCGAATCCGGAGGTCCTGAAAAAACTGGATTATAATGATGGCGAAGACTTTGGGCACTATGAAGTAGTCTTATTCATATTTTGTGGCATTTTTGTGAACTAGTTGGTATTTTTGTTGTGAACTAGTTGGTAATTTTTTTGTGTGAACTAGTTGGTACTTTTTTTTAGTGAACTAGTTGGTATCTTTTTGTGAACTATGTTATATTTTTGTTATGAACTACATATTTTTGTTATGAACTACGTGGTATTTATGTTATGAACTATTTGGTATTTATGGTATGAACCATTTGGTATGTATGTGACTTTATGCATTTTGTTTTAACAGGTTAGTGGATAATACTCAAAAACTTGCTTTCATCATTTTTGTTTACTTTTATTTTAAATACTTCCGACCTAGGCATATGAAACGAAATAGGGATAATACATCCATAATGTCTTGCCATGAATTTACCATGGAGCTTTTTGGAAGGAAATGATGCACAATGCATCGACTTGTTGCGCATGAGAAAATGGCTATATTCAAATTGGTCATAGTCAAAGTCTTGTATGGATGAAGCATAGGTTTCAACACTCAAAAGAAACAATTCGTAAGTATGTTCACGAAGTATTTGATAGAATGATGATATTTACCGAAGAAGATATACGACCAAGTTCATTTAATCATAATCTAGAAATTCCCGAAAATAATAAGAGGGAACGACGATTTTTCAAGGTAACTATATTTTAAATGCCACTATAATATCTTGTATTAAATATATTTTATTTTAATAAACTTTTTTCATTCGGGGAACGGTTGGTGCCCTTGATTGAACTTTAATACACGCTCTTGTCCCTCGTGATCAACAACATTTGCATAGAACAAGAGGTAGGGGTGAATGTTATCAAAATGTTTTGGCAATTTGTGACTTCAACATGATCTTTACTTTCATTGTCGCCGATGGGAAGGTACCACACATCCTGCTAGAATATTGAATGAAACATTAGTTTATCTTCATTTTGAGTTCTCCTTGTCTCCCCCATGTATAATTACGATTTAAAAGTTTTGTATTGTTGTATCTCTTTTACCTTTTTTAATTCCGAGTGATAGTGCATATAAACACTAATGGTTTATATTTTCTTTCAAGATAAATATTATCTTTGTGATGCTGTATATAAACACACTCAGGGATTTATGGCACCATATCATAATGTTAGGTATTGGCTTGAAGATTTTCGTTGAAGACCTGTATTGAATAGCAAAGAAAATGTTAACCATGCCCACGCTAAACTTAGAAATGTTATTGAACGTGCTTTTAGTGTGTTAAAGGCACATTTTTCTATCTTGAGAAAATTCCAGTGCCACCCTATCATTTGGTTAAACCAAGAGATATTATTATCGAATGCTTTACTATTCATGACTATATATGAAAAGAGGGCTTAAGTGATGAACTATTATTTGAATATGATGAAGCTCAAATGTCTATTGATGGGAATGTACAAGATGATGGTGACGAAGAGGACGCTAGTAATGATGATGATGAGCTTCCATCACATGGGAGTACTTGTTGATCAACAATATATGATAAATTTGAGAGATGAAATTATGACATAATTAATGCAACATTTAAGTTTGAATGCTTAGATGTATTGGAAACATTGTATTTGTACTTGTAGTTTCTTTTTAATGTTTTATGTTAAGACAAACTTATTTTTAGATTAAGTGCATAAGTTTAATGGTTCATATTTCATACATTTGAACAACCTCTTAACATTCAGAGGTGGTATTCAGATTCTGACATAAGTGTCACGAACGTATAGACAATCATCACGACCCGACGTATAATCCGTCGTCAGTTGGGTTGTGACAAAACTCATAAGTGGTTTTTAAAACTTAAGTCACCCACTCACGCTAAATGATGAAAAACTTTAGACATACAACACTCTAATATAGTTTGTATTTGATTAATATAGTTTGATTAAAACTTATAATTGTAATTTGTTGAAAACTTTATTGAATTTTTATTTCTTTTACATTTTTCGTATTCAAAGGTTTATAAATGTATATTAAAATTTACATATTTGTATAGTTAGTCCGGTTCGACCTTTAAGGTCAACCATTTAAACCTTTTTTTTTTCTTTTTCACATAAGTCCGATCCTATTTAAAAATCAGGTTTTAAAACGCTGGTTCTTTAGACCTATTTATCCCAAGAACAAGACCTGGCCATATATTTAAAAAATAAACTAAGTAGTAAAAGAAACATAAATCTGGAAGACCGAAGTCCAAAAACCAAACTCACGAGTCCAACCAGAGTTTAACCCAAATTCCTGATAATCGCTTTCCCCTTTTCAACGCCTTTTCTTTCAACCCATCTCCAAATTATCTGAAACATAACACAGATTAGATTCCACTCTCTTCAGATCTGTCTTCTTCCTCCACCCAAATCAACCAATCTCAGAACTGGGTTTTCTAAATCGAACCCTACTTCACCAAAAAACCAGTCTTTGAACACCCTTCACGTGGGTTCTATGTAGCAACTCTAAAACCCTAGTTCATCATCCGATCGGAGCTCACTTCTGAAGTGGGTGTTAGTTGACGATCTAACTGTATTGTGACGTGAAATCGAAGACCCAGTTGAGTTAATTTCAAAGATTTGAAACAAAGATTTATTAAAGATGATACAGTTACTGTTCTTCCTTGTATTTGCTGAGGGGTTGGTGGCATTTCTGTTAATGGTGAAAATTGGGCCACTTAGAGAGCTGGTGATGAATGGTTTGGATCAATTGAAAATGAGAAAGGGCACTGTTTTGACAATTGCTGGGACTATGTCTGTCATCTTGTTTTCAAATTGGGTTAGTATTGTTAAGATTCAAAACAAGGGTGCTAAGATTGGTTCAATGACACCCATGGATCAAGTTCTTTGGAGAACTCATCTGCTAGAGGCTTCACTCATGGGTACTATATCACCATTTTGTTTTGAATTTATGCATTCTTTGAGTAATAATCATGTCTTAACTTTTTTTTGTTCATAATAAGGGGTGTTTGATTGTGTTTATTAGAGGTGATTACAATTTTTAGGGATGAAATATATGCATTTAAATATTGCTTTTAAGAGAACTGAGTTTATAGTGTGGAATTAATTTTTGTTAACTTGAATCAATTGGTTATCTAAATATCTAATTATCTAGTCCTGGTTGTTGGAGTTGCTATGATCACTATGAAAACAAGCATCCAAACACCCCCCTTAGGTTGCGTATTAGCCGCAATCATCTCTAAATGCTTTTTTGTTTGTTTGTTTGTTTTAGTTGTGACATTCTTATCACTGGCTAGCTTCTTGGTATTGATTTAGGGGCAGGGGTCAGAAAAAACAAATACCCTGTAATCCTGAAAAATATAGAACCAAAAATATCAAAGTGAAATAACCAAAACCGAGATACTGAGGATTTGGTTATGGTTATATTTGCAAATGAACTTTGTGCTTTACATGACTAATGTTATGATTATATATGTGCCGAAATAACTAAACCAAAGTGCCATTAAAGTTTAAAATATAGCCTATGTGTAACATTAACCAATTGGCTATGATTAAACCGGAAACATGTGTAACATTAGCCAATTAACTTTAGCCATTAAAGTTTAGAACCAAAGGCTAACCAAATTAACCTATAACCGGAAAAAAGCCCATGTGTAACGTTATCGAATAGGTTATGATTAAAATAAAAAAAAAGTGAACAACACATAAGTAAGGGTTTGGTGTTTAGTGAGTAGGGTGTTAAAAGGATGTAATAGAGGAAGATTATATATATGAATAAAACATTAACTTCAATGGTTTTCTCTTTCTTGATTTTGTTCTTTTAGTTTCAAGAAGCTAGTTTAACTTCAATGACGTTATAAACTCGAAGACGGTTTCTTTAGTAATTTGCATGCGAATGTTTGTTTCTGCTACGAGATTATGTGAATTATGTTCAAGCTTCATTCTTGTGATCCTGGCACTTGAAGCATTGTGTTAATAGATATGTATGATAGTTAGATTCATATGTTGAAAGAAATAGCACAATTAAGTTAGAAATTATACCGTAAACTTTAAAAGAATCGTATAACGGGTCAGGTTTCAGTTTGATTCGGAGGTCAAACAAACTCTATATCAACTTGAATATTTACCTAGATTTTGACATTTTTGCATAAAAAATCAGTTGCTACGACAGTCGACAAATAATAAGTTTAAGGTTTATGAACGCATAGGGTAACATGCTATATGTGAATTATGTATGACCGGTATGCCTTGACTTTGCAGGATTCTCACTGTATCTTGGCTTCTTAATTGATCGAATGCACCATCATCTTCAAAAATTAATTAATTTGAGAAAGAACGGTGGTTCGTCTAAAAAAGAAGTTGAAAAGCTCGAGGCAGAGAAGTTGCAGTTAAGAGAAAATGAAGATAAAAGAAAGGAAGAAATGAAAAATCTGCAGAAAGAGATATCCGGTTTAACTGAAACCATAAATAAGCTCAAACTCGAGTCCAAAGAAAAAGATAAAAAGATTGAAACTGCAGAAGCTCATGTTGTTTCCTTACAAAAACAATCCGCTGACTTGCTTCTTGAATATGATCGTCTTCTTGAAGACAATCAAACCCTTCAAGCACAAACAAAAACCCGACATTTTTGAGGTTAGATTCTTGTGATGTTACTTTAACCTTATTTTCCCAGAATTTGTTTTTCAAGATAGGGAGTTAAAGCAGTGAGC
The DNA here is from genome assembly GCA_039602395.1 of Deinandra increscens subsp. villosa. Taxonomy (NCBI): domain Eukaryota; kingdom Viridiplantae; phylum Streptophyta; class Magnoliopsida; order Asterales; family Asteraceae; genus Deinandra; species Deinandra increscens. Next base: position 16,259 of record JBCNJP010008026.1, read on the forward strand.
TGTGGGGGTTTCTTTGACCGTTCGTTTACCTTTGAATGTTTGATTTAGATGTGAACTCATGTACCTTGTGTGTTACTCGGGTTCCCAGTTTTCACGTTGTATTTTGGCAACTACGGTCTTGTATACGAACGGGGAAAGGTACTACATTTGAATCGTTTTGCATTCGTTTCAGATTTGAGTTTTGTGATTTTCTCGCGAGTGGTTTCAAATAGAATGCAACTATAAAAGAAACACAGGAAAGACATAGCCTACCTCATGTCAAAGGTGAGAGTGTGGTCCGTCATATAAAAGCCTCAAGAGACCAATTATATTATTGGAATGTAAACCATGATGTATTTATGACATGTCATGAATGCACGCAAAGATGTATAGATTTCATATATAAAAATATTTGACGTGACAAAATGGGCGGGGTTAGATAGGTTGGATAACATGCCAACATTAGTTTAGATATTGGCCTGACCGTCAAATAAGAGATATGATTCAAATATTACATTATTAAAACAATTTTTTATTTATATGTTATATATTATAATTATTTGTAGTAAATTTTAGTAATTATTTTCGTGTCCAAATTTTAAGACTTGTCATTTTTTATTTTTATTGAATGATGCTTTCATTAAACACAACCCCCAGCAAGCCGTTAGGACGAGGAGCAAACAAACAACAAAAAGCGAAAAGGAAAACGACTATATTATCCTTTTGTTTAGTGGACTTAACGGAGAAATCTAATATCCGTTAGGCCAAACCGTCAAAGGACAAAACGTGCAATGTTTGTATGACGATGAGTGTTATTATTAAAGTTTAAAGACAATTCGTGAAATCCGTACAAACCTACACTCATGACTCTATTAATACATTTAACACAAACACAATCGGATTTTATTTCCCAACTCGAGTTACAACTCTTTCAATATTATTAAGATGAAAACCATAAGTTAAAAAGATACTACCTCTTTTGGGCGTATCATCTGGGAATCTCATTTTTCGTGGGTTCTTGATGATATCAGCCCAAGATCCATACATGTTCTCACGGATTCACTTCAGCGTATTGAAGCTGGGGTGGAGATACATTGGGGGTAGTGAAATGTTCCACGTCTTGGTGATGGAGGAACCGTCACGTTGGGTCCTGGATCTAGTCGAAGAAGAATCTTTTCTGAAGTTGAAAATGACGTCAGAGGAGGTGAACAATTGTCACACCCCAACCGACGGCGGAATATGTCGGGGCGCAATGATTGTCCAGATGCACATGACAACTAAATTAAGTTGTAATACTTAAACATGCCCTTTTTCATTAATCCTCTAAAGATATTGTACAATAAAGTTAAACATGGAAAATACATATCAAACTGATTTAAAGTCTTTAATCTAGGTCCAGCAATCCTAGCGTGATCACATAGTAGCTCAAGTATGGATTCCTGCAACATGTATAAGATAAAGTGTCAACTACAAAAGTAGTTGGTGAGTAAACACATGTTTAAATAATATAAGGATAATATCAATAACAGCGATATATGTCTAGTCAGATATTTTCATATGTATAGTCAAACAAGTAATGAGTTAAAGCTAATGAATGAGCGCATCAAACCCTAGACAACTAGGCTTCCAATCACAAGGCGCTACACGCGAAGCATGCCAAGTGGGCTGTCAAACCAATAGATCTATTATTGTTACCCCGGCTCGGTATGTTAATGAATACGCATGCTAGATAAAGATAGTAACCGATGCTAGATCAAACCAATCACAATAATCCACACATATTTAACATACATAGAACGCATCAAATCATCATATAATCGCGTTTGTGTTTAGGGAAATGATTTTGAATAAAGATACATGTTACACCCCAAAAAGGTTAAAAGAGAAGGTTTGTGAATACTCACTACTCAAATTATCATTTGAAGGAATCACCCTTCTAATGATAATAAGAGTTGATATCGCATCACATCCCATAATATTAAAAGAGGGGGGATTTAGTGGTTACTCACCAACTACTTTTGTAGTTGACACTTTATCTTATACATGTTGCAGGAATCCATACTTGAGCTACTATGTGATCACGCTAGGATTGCTGGACCTAGATTAAAGACTTTAAATCAGTTTGATATGTATTTTCCATGTTTAACTTTATTGTACAATATCTTTAGAGGATTAATGAAAAAGGGCATGTTTAAGTATTACAACTTAATTTAGTTGTCATGTGCATCTGGACAATCATTGCGCCCCGACATATTCCGCCGTCGGTTGGGGTGTGACAGATTGGTATCAGAGCCTTGGCTATAGGGATTTAGGTTATTAGAACTGGATAACCTAGACTATATGCCTTAGGTGTCCTACATGATTAACTCATGTCTGCATGCCTATTATTATATTATGTCTTTAGATGCTGCTTAAACTTGCCTCTCTTAGATCTCACCTTTGCGTTAACACTTAACACACACGTGTACACTAATCCCTTCTGGCTTCCTAGCCTCTATCCTTAGTAATAATACCTTACGTACAATTTTAGGATTTTGAAAATTATGATTTTGAAAATTCCGTCGGAGTTAGGTTCCTAGCAGTAGACATGTAGTAACTGGAAGGGGAAAGGCATCGGTAGCCGGAGATCCATCTAGGCAGGCTTTGCGTATATAACCTGATCAGCCGTGTGGATCGGAATGCCTACCTAGAAGTCTTTGGTGAGAGTGTTGGAACCTATTAGGCCAAAGCATGTCATTTACTGCTACGGATCCCAATTAACTCTGATTAGTCACGGGTTGTAGTTTCTCAATCAAGGAACGAAAGCCATTCCATTATGTTTTACTAAATCAACATGATTTCTTCTCTATCCCTTGTTTAAAACCTCATGATTTCTGAATTCAAATGTTTTATAAAATATTCGCCATCATGATCCCGAATTGATTATTGTATCCCTTGTCTCCTGAATATTTACCATCAGCATGAATCCTGACGATCAACAAATGGCCCAACAAATTTCTCAACGAGTGGCATCTTTCATCTCCAACATTTTCCGACAAGCCCTCGACGATAAATTTGTCAACAATGATGCTACTAAACTACCTCAAGGATTAGAAGTCTTCAAACGTTCCGCTGCCAAAACCAAGAAGAGGAAGAGGAAGGCTAAACATCTTGATGAGACAACCACACCTGCAAAAGCTGCTATTCCTGCTACTCCTACTCCTCAAATAAATACCGATACTCGATCTGCTAAGAAACCTTATGCCGGAGCCCATCCTCAATGCAACACTTGCAGTTACCATCACTCAATCCATGTTCCTTGTTGGCATTGTCTCAATTGCGGTAAATTTGGTCATCTCATAAAAGTCTGTCGTCAACCTCAGCTCCCGATGGGTCAACCTGTGATACCTGCTCAGGCTACTATTTCTCCTCATCGTACCTGCTATAACTGTGGTCAACCTGGACACTTTAGAAACACTTGCCCTTCACTTGCTGCTGCTGTTATTCCCAACCCTCCGGCCAACAATGCAGACCATAGAACCCAACCTCCAATAGTTCAACCTACAACACCTACTCCTACTCATATTCCTTCTGCCATCCCGATGCATTGTTATTATGGAAACCCCAATCGCTTTCATAACATGTGTCCTCCTCCAGCCACTATCAAAACTCCTCTCCACAACAATTATCAACCTTCAAACAACTGCTGGAACTTTCAACGTGGATGATGTCTGAAGGAAGAAATGGTAATGCTTGAAGATCGTTTGGACTCTGTTAATGTTTGAATAAATCAGTTTCCTTGTAATAAAAGTTTGTAATCCTTCCAAACTATGATCATCTTGTATATATATCAGAATATGAGTTTTACTCTTTACTTCTTGTCCTCCTACTTACTCAATCATTTCTTATATTCATATTACCCTTAAAACTCTCATTATGATTAATCAGCGGACAAGAAACCTATTACCCTCAATTTCTGTTATCCTTAATTGCAACTCAATCCCTGACCAACATATTTGCGCCTCTCGGGAAGATCAAACGTCATCATTATTGAGTGTCTCAACATCACATAAAAAAATTGTTCCTCGTTCTGAAAATTCAGACTTGACTATTCGTGCCAATAAATTAGAAACACGTGCTCTTCATGAAACCCATAACGAATACGTGGCATCCTTATTAAAATTTCACTTTATCAAGATTCAATCGATCTAGTCCCCCACTTAGAGGAACAACAATTCATTAAAAGATGATACATCTCGAATGTACATCACCAGTCCGATGGACTCATCACAAATATCAAAAGCTCTTATATCAGCGACATCTTCGAGATGATTCACAAAATTGCTTATCTCCTCAAAATCAAATCTCGTCATTAGCATTATCTCTATACGGAATGAATTCCTGAACTTTCTCAAAACCAAGACTTAATCTGGTCTTGGATCCCCTATTGATCTTAATAAAGGAAAGATTATGATATCTAATTTGCATTATCCTTCGAATGGTGATTCATTCAAATAATGATATGCATTTCGATATCAAGTGGTTAATTCGTATTATCATTTGAATGGTGATTCATTTAAATAATAATTTCGTGTTATATCACTATCCTTTCCTCAAATGGATTAATCAAGTACCTCTGTTAAAAACGCTTCTCTCACAATATCACCGCCGTAAACGACGATGATTGAATTTGCTTTAGATCATAAAGTATCGTTAATTTATCTGGCCAGTCCAAGACTTATACGTACTACACCTAAACACTTGTGTGTGATGCTAGCTTAGCATACATTTAGTTTTGGTCATAGACGTTAATCTTGGGTTTTAGCCAATATCTAATCCAGATTATTAACAAGACCTCGCGTCTCGTAGGTGAATTGAATGTGGCTCGCTACCCATTTAGCTCACCAATACTCGACATGTTCTCTCGTTAAGAAATCTGTGATTCCATTTAATTGTGTGGAATGATATTCTTGACTTAATGTCAAACTATCAGTTTCAACAATTTAAAAGTGAATCATGTTACCCCCACCACTCTCCTTATATTCCACCGGTCTTTTTCCTGAAGTAGGGGAGACCGTGATAAATCGAATCTATAAATCTGATTGTTACGGATAATCGTGTAATCGCGATCCATCATATCTGATGTGTTCAATCTTTACCATATCGTTACGATATTAAATTCATTCGTTATTATGGTGGTTCTCCGCAGGTTACTAACGCATTTTTAAAGTATTACCGATGTGGTGGGTTAGCTGCGGTACACCCTATATATAAACATCGAAGGTACTCCTAAAAAAAAAAAAAAAAATGAATTAGGAATCGGACTTAGAACTAACCATTGGTTGTTGTTTGTATCAAATTCCCTATCACTATTAACATACTCCTTTCTCTTATCTCGAATCTCTCTTCTAATTTCGGGACGAAATTTCCTGAAGTAGGGGAGACTGTAACATCTGTGCCCGACCCGTTTATAAAGCCCGATCCAAATCTGAATTTGTCACACGACATTCGAGGAAACGTCAATAGGTGAATTTTTGGAATACAATAGAAGACGAAAAATTTGGACTGTGGGCGAAAACGGATCTCAAACTTGAGTTATAACGGAGAGGGAAAACGCAAAATAGTAATTTGAGCCCGGTTTGTAATAACCGCATTTATCACGTAAACTTCACCAAAATAACCAAAGAAAAATTTGAATGTCGAGGTATTACTCAGTATGTAATTATTAATTATTAGAAATAACATTCACAGTGTTCGGCACGAAAACCGGTTAAGTCGGTAACCGTTGTTGTTATGCGATAATAATCGAAATCAAGCCGTTCGGAATAATTTAGCAACTCAACAAAGTATAAATAATTATTATAATATTCATTAATAACTTCAGTCAAGAAAATATATTCAGTTTATTAAACGGTCGGGATCGCAACGCCGATTAAACACGCACTCTATACCGTGTAATTAAATAAATGTTCACTAGTTTGCGTTACAGCCAAAGAATAGATATAATAATTATATTTATTGAACTCCCGTAATATTTTTAATGTTCGGGAATTGTTATAACCCATATACGAAATACTAATCAATTTAACGTGTTCAGAAAACAAGGTATAATACCTACTTATTAAATATTACACTACACTAAAATATCTCACATATCTTTGCTTCTAAGTTACTCTTCTCCACCTATCTACAACATATGAATTGTTGTCAAAAATTGTGCTACGTGTATGTTTCATATATATGACTCACAATCCAATTCATATCCAATTCATATCCAATTCATAGTATATATATATAAAACATAGATTGGTTAAATTCACAACACACAATTCAAAATCACACACTACGGACAAACCAAGGAAAAGAAATAAAGGAATGAGAAAGAGAGAGTCAGTGACAGCCTCGCTTCTCCTTCCTCCTCCCTCGATTTTCCGATAAAACCCGTCGCATCCCTCTCCCTTTTCCCGTTTTCGATCGTCACAGCGGTTCCACAAACCGGCGACCACCTCGCCGCTTCCCCTCTCCTTTGTCAACTCCGGTAACCCCCTTGCTCCATCGACTCCGACGAACCAAACCTACCAGCGGCGGCCCACAGCCACCGTGGCGCATCTCCGACGACCTGCGACTCCACCCAGCAACAACCCTTTGATCTCGTGTTAAAACGGTGTTATTCGGTCGATGTTTCGGTGACGTGTGTTCAACGTGTGGGCATGGCGATGACGGTGATGAACCCCCGGGATAGCAGAGGATGGTTGCGGCGGTTGGCGGTAGTTAACGGTGGTGGCGATTGGATGTAAATTGGTGTTGTATTAGACCCGTTACACAAACCCGTCAACACTTTCGGTCAACGTTTCGGTGACTTAACTCGCTCGAAACGACAAACCGACAACGGGGAAATGATCGTGGTAAAACGGTGATTAGTTTGGACTATTCATTTATCTTAATCGGCAACTTTATTATTCAATTATTCAGACTCGTTTCACGGCCCATTCGAAAGGTAATCACATTATATTATTCTTATTATTACAAATATCATTATAAATGTTTATAAAAATCAGTTAATCAAATCTTTAAATGATAAACGATTTTCATTAAATAATTATTTAAGAATACTTAATATATATATATATATATATACATATATATATATATATCTAAATAATAAAAAGTATATAAATTTAATATATTAAATAATAAATAGAAATCAATTAAGGGAAATTTAATATATGTTTCGTTAACGATATTCGAACTAAAAAATAAATATGAAATAGATATTTTGAAATAAAATGTTTTGATATTTATTGAATACGTCAAAATTAGAGTTTTCACGAGGTTGCTTTGCCAATCAAACAAACAAGTTAATTTTAGGGCTAATATCTTAAGTAAAAGCCCTAATTTTATTTAAATTTTATAAAGGACTTTGCTATTTATTTCAAAATTTGGATTTTAAATATGATTATTAAATATCAAACAAACCGGAAGATATTGAAACTTGATTTTTGATCTTAGAATATTTATGTATATAATAAGTATATATAAGTTCAAAAGTGTTAAATAAATGAAAATACTAAACAAATACCAAAACCCTAATTTCTCGATAAAGGGCAAAATGGTCTTTTATCAAATAAGACCTAAACACTCCTTAAGTTCCTCATGTCCTTAGAACTATGATCATTATGATTCCCTATGTTCATTTAGCATGTTCATTCCATTAGGATAATCTCCGGATTGTTATCTCTCGCGATTGGTTCTATCTTTCATTTCCGATCTACTTATCAGGTGAGTAATTCACAAAACCCCCTCTTTAAATATTGTTGCTTATGACTATTCAATTCGTATTATTATTTCTAATGGTGATTCATTCGAATGATAATCCGACTTGTGAGAAATCATACCTGCATTATCTTTTAACCTTTTTGGGGTGTAACATGTATCATTATTCAAATCATTTATCCAAAACACAAACGCGATTATATGATGATTTGATACGTTCTATGTATGTTAAATATGTGTGGATTATTGTGATTGGTTTGATCTAGCATCGGTTACTATCTTTATCTAGCATGCGTATTCATTAACATACCGAGCCGGGGTAACAATAATAGATCTATTGGTTTGACAGCCCACTTGGCATGCTTCGCGTGTAGCGCCTTGTGATTGGAAGCCTAGTTGTCTAGGGTTTGATGCGCTCATTCATTAGCTTTAACTCATTACTTGTTTGACTATACATATGAAAATATCTGACTAGACATATATCGCTGTTATTGATATTATCCTTATATTATTTAAACATGTGTTTACTCACCAACTACTTTTGTAGTTGACACTTTATCTTATACATGTTGCAGGAATCCATACTTGAGCTACTATGTGATCACGCTAGGATTGCTGGACCTAGATTAAAGACTTTAAATCAGTTTGATATGTATTTTCCATGTTTAACTTTATTGTACAATATCTTTAGAGGATTAATGAAAAAGGGCATGTTTAAGTATTACAACTTAATTTAGTTGTCATGTGCATCTGGACAATCATTGCGCCCCGACATATTCCGCCGTCGGTTGGGGTGTGACAACAATGACGGGGGTTAAGGAGAACTGCATTGAGTTGGAGGAAGGTGAGTTCCACCGAAGGCTGCGGAATTGGAACAGTCAACCCCGATGAAGCACATAACGGAAGATGTAGGGGCGTCTGACAATAATTCGGTGGTGGCAGATTCACAGTCTCCGAAATCTGGATTACCCAAGTCGGTTGGTAAAGGTAGGAGGGTGACAGATGTCGAGGTCGGTTGTGGTGTTTCTGACACAAATTAAATTACACCAATTACGCTTTTTCCTGGGTTTGAACCAATGATCTCCAACTAAGAGGACAAAGACTCTACCAAGTAGACTAGTCGCACATTAAATTCCGAGGTAAGGAAAAGTGGATATTGATATTGAGCAGGAGGGGGAATGGGATTCAAAATTTGGGCATGAGTGGCCTAACTCGTTTCCTACTATTGGGCTTCTGGACCTTAACCAAAGCGCAGATTTTTCTAATTCTTGTGGGCTAGAAATAGCTCTCTCCTACCCACTTAATGTCTCTTAATGGTCATTAAGATGCTTACCTTTTAATGGTGTAATACCTCTTAACTATTAAGATGTTTAAAAGGTGTTGAATGGTTAGATAACCTCTTAATTCCAAACTCTCACAAGTCACATTCTTCTCTCTTCTTTTTGGTAAGACTCTTAAGAGACTACCAAACAAACCTTAAATCTAATAGGCCGAGGAGAAGAAATCGGCCGATTTCAAGGAAGACTGCTATGTGGTGGAAGTAAAGGCGTTATTTAGGGCTCCCTTGCTCACTCGATGTTGTCGTCTAGTAGGGCAATGTCTAGATCGGTTTCAATCGATTCTCTTTCTGTAAAAACGACTAACCAGTGTGAAGTGGAAGCTCTAATTACTATAGAAGTCGGCGAAATGGTAGGTTTCAACATGAAGGGGTGTGATAATGTGTTAAAGACCCTGATTGAAGGCGAAGGTGATCATCGACCCTTCCAATGAAACGCTTTTCTTTAATTGTTGGGGGGGTGTTTGGAGTTGTCCATAAACATAATTGGTTTAGACGGCTGAGTTGGTCCTCAAGTTGGGTCCCTTGCACTTCAGGATGCTTGTGGGATAGTGCTATGTTCGTTTTCGAGTTGTTTAAGGTGGTAGAAAAATTTGACGGTCTTTGTTGTTTTTGGGACTCTCAGTGTAGTTTTTTTGTTAGTTCTTTCCTTGTATCTCTAGCTTCTTGCTAGCTTTTTTTATGTATAATTATTGGCATTCAAAAACATCTTATTAATCTTATTATTAATACTAATATAGCAATAAAATTTGTGTCACATGTGTCATTTATAAATGGTCCACATTCGCCACATGTCAAGCTCACATTGAATTAGATTATTGTTTAATATATTATAAGAATTTTATATCAATCATAATTTTCAAATTTTTGATAATTATTTTTTTCTTTGTATTTATCTAATACTAGTTAGTGTCCCGGGTAAATACCCGAGACTGTGATATAAAAAAAATTAAACGAATTAATAGATGATTTTTTTTTCTAACTATTAGACGAATGATCGAATTGGAGTTTAAGTTCATCAATGGTGGGTTTAGAAAGTCGCGACTTTATTTTTTGATTCGTTCACCATCATTCGTTGATCGAAACCTAAGCAATATGGATCTAGTTTTGTTAGGTTTTCTTTCACAAATCCAAAGCAATTTACGGATCAAATTTTCATTGAGAAATGAAGAAAATATGATGAATCAAAGTTATGGTATTGTAAAACAAATATGGATAATTTTGTATGAAAATAATTTAATTTTTTGATTTTTAATTATAAGATCTTTCCTTTTTGTATATACCATTTATTTTTTTAATTCAAAAATCTATAAAAATGACACATAAGCTAATCCTAGGTGGCACACCTTAAATTGTGTCACCTACACATTAAAAACTTGTGTTTATTATATAGTATATTTTGTTAGGTTTTCTTTCACGAATCCAAAGCAATTTACGGATCAAATTTTCATTGAGAAATGAAGAAAATATGATGAATCAAAGTTATGGTATTGTAAAACAAATATGGATAATTTTGTATGGAAATAATTTAATTTTTTTATTTTTAATTATAAGATCTTTCCTTTTTGTAAATACCATTTATTTTTTTAATTCAAAAATCTATAAAAATGACACATAAGCTAATCCTAGGTGGCACACCTTAAATTATGCCACCTACACATTAAAAACTTGTGTTTATTATATAGTATAGAAGATTATAAATCTATATTAAGTTCGTGTAGTACACGTGTTACTAACCTAGTTTATAATAGACCAAGACTCTTATTTAGACTTTAACTAGAAAACGAAATAATTTATAGAA
>JBCNJP010008027.1:0-21561 GCA_039602395.1 Deinandra increscens subsp. villosa
ATGTAGCCCAACAGTAGTTATAGACGGGGTTATTCATTGGGCTACTTATGCTGAATCATATAGTCATTGTGATCGGATTATTACGTTTGATTTGATAAGTGAAGAGTTTGGAGAGGTAGCCTTCTGGATAGTTTGGCACGTAGAAATTTGTCCGTCTCTAAGCTTAACAAGTCTCTTGTTGTGCTTAATCTAGATCAAGTTGAGCTGACTTGCGATCCATGGATGATGAAGAAAAATGGGTTTGAAAAGCTGTTCACTATTGATCTTAAAGAATTTGATGGTTTTGTATCTTCTGGCATAGTTGGATTTAGGAAAAACGGTCAGCCGATAAGGGAACACCTGTGCGAGGATGATGGTTCTGTAGAAAAAATAACACTTATAGCTTATGATCCCTCAACAAAACTTATCTGTGATCTTGGGATATATATAGAATTTGAATTTGCGCTTTTCATGATTACCTCGTACACTGAGTCGCTGCTTCTGCTTAATAATCACTCAGATGATATCATTCAAGGATGATGATTATGATGACGGCATTGTTTTGTGAGGTATTTTCATATTGTGAATCATAGGTTTTTTTTTTTAGTATTTTTATCGTGTTTAAAAAGGCAGATTTTATTACTAAATAGCATTAATTGAATCAATACAAACAATCTGAAGTATGATGGTTTGCTCTATATTTCCGTCAAAGTTAATGTGTTTCTTGATGTCATCTGACCTGTTGTATAAATGATAAATATATTCTGATCTTGACGAAACTACATCTAGGCCAACTTATGTGTCTTGTTTTATTTATACTGATTCCAGCCAAAAACATTCTGGATGGTGAAAATTCTCTTTAATTTCTAGAAAGATAAGAATACCCCTGATGTTGTGATGGCATCGTTAAGCCATGTAACAACTTTAAGTATGTCTATAGTTCCATTTATGATATTCTAGCATGTTTCTAGCTGGAATTGGTCTAAATTGGAAGTATGAAACCATATACATACCTGGTTGGCCAATAAATTAGCATCAATATATACCTTATTCCCTCGTATACTATATACTTGTAACAATTTGCCTACACCAGGTGTGCATACGTATTGAAGCAAGATAATTTACCACGATCATATAAATCATCCTCAATAAACATGGTGGCAAGCCTTTTATCAATCTAGAACAAATACAAAATTTCTACAAAAACACATGTGTTGATGTCATACTCGACCCGCAAATGAAAGTTCTCTGTTCGGTAATTGCTCCCAATCTTTTGTTCTTATATTTTTAGCAACCAGAATTTTGACCCATTTACTTTTGTTCTTATATAAGAAAACCAATCGTGTAGTTGGCATGAATTTTCATTCTTTCTTCAAGCATACAAAAGAGCATTACCAGTTTATCAATTGTAATTCTGCATATCCAAAATGGCACAATTATCTGGACCCTTTATTGGAATTGGTTCACATTCCTTATCTAGTTCCGTAAACATCTCCTAAATCATTGACTTTATTTTGTTTCCTTCTTTCAATATTCCATCGACATGCTCATTTATATTTAGATGTATCTTTGAAAATTTAAGTATTGAATAAAAAACATCTCCATTGAGAAAACCCTACGTTTCATAATGGTACCAGAGCAGGATTGTGTATTGGTATAACCCAACCCCAACTAAACCTTCAGTCATCGATCATCCTTTTCCTTTGCAATTACTAACATGGCATTTATGTCAAAAAATGATGAGGATTGGATTGTGGACACGGGGGCTACCGAATACACCACATACAGGTCCGATATTCTCACCAACAGAAGGAAAAGGACCCATGAAAAACCCGTAATTATACCCAATGGCGACTAAAATCCGGTTGAGGGCAGGGGAGATTATGTGTTGCCAGGGGGTTCCAAAATAGATGGAGTTTTGCACATTCCTAAATTTAATTGCAACCTTTTATCGGTTAGCCGTTTGACTAAAGATCTGCAATGTACAGTCACCTTTTTTCCTGATTTTTGTGTTGTTCAGGGGCTACGTTCGAGGAACTTGATTGGTGCGGGTGAGTGCAAGAGAGGTCTCTACCGGATGGGGATTTTTGGAAGTGAAAGGAAGGCTATGGCAATTACTGTTGGGAGATGGCATAAGAGACTTGGTCACGCATCTGAAGGGAAACTCAATAAAGTTAGTTTCCTTAAAAATGTTTCCTTTAGTTTTAAGGACAAAATTTGTGACTCTTGTGCCAAAGCCAAACAAACCAGGTTACCTTTTCCTGTTAGCCATATTAAAACTAAAGCGTGTTTTGAATTATTGCATTGTGATATCTGGGAAAGGTATCGAACACCTTCTTTCTCAGGGGCAAGTTATTTCCTAACCATCTTTGATGATTTTAGTAGAGCGGTATGGGTGCTTCTTATAAAAAGTAAAAGTGATGCAAGCAAACAATTAGTCTATTTTCATAAAAATGGTTGAAAACCAATTTGGTAAAAATGTCAAACGAATAAGGTGTGACAACGGTGGAGAGTTTACGTCCATTTTTATGACCGATTTTTATAAGAAACATGGAATTTTATTAGAGACGACTTGCCCTCACACACCCTAACAAAATGGGGTGGTGGAACGTAAACATCGACATCTTCTTGAGACCGCTCGTGCTTTGAGATTTGAGGCAAACTTACCCAAAAGATTTTGGGGAGAATCCATCCTTACCGCCACTTACATCATTAACAGATTGCCTTCCAAAATTCTCCAAAACAAAACCCCATATGAAATGATATTTGATGAAAAACCGGATTATGATCACATGAGAGTTTTTGGATGTCTCGCATATTATAGGAGCAATGAAACACATGGCGATAAGTTCGAGGTGAGGGGGAGACCCGGGGTGTTCTTAGGATATCCGCAAGGAACAAAAGGTTACAAAATCTTGGACATGGAAAGCAAGAAAATAATTGTCACAAGAGATGTTAGGTTCTGTGAGAATAATTTTCCTTTCAAGTTAGTTGAACACAAAAATAAATGAGCCCAACAATGTTGAGCCCTTCGATGACTTGTTCATCCCTTATGAATCTACCCAAAAGCCTAATAATGAAGAAAATGGAAATGGGACCACTGATGTTAAAGTCCAACAATACCATGACATTAATGAGAATCCTAATATTTTAGAAGAGGCAAGTAATGAAAGTGGAATTTGACTCAAGAAGAATTAAACTTGGATACTGAGAACCATCTTCATGACATCGAAACAGTGGCAAGTAGACCAACAAGAACCAAGACCCAACCTAAACACTTACAAGAATTTGTTGTGAAGCTTCCCCCATCGGTAGACCATGCACAACACGCATCCAATCAAGAGACCTCAACGGTACACCCTCTCTCTAATTATATTTCTTATGATAAATTTTCTGATTCACATCAAGTTTTTTTGGCGGCCATCACTTCCAAAGATGAGCCAAAATTCTTTAAACAAGCCATGCAGGATCCAAGATGGGTAGAGGCCATCTTGGAAAGAGATACACCTTGGAGCCACTGCCAAAAGGAAAACGTGCAATTGATTCGAAATGGGTATATAAAATATAATACAAGCCTAACAGAGAAGTTGAAAGATACAAGGCACGACTTGTAGCGAAGGGGTTCACACAAACCGAAGGAGTGGATTTTCACGACACCTTTGCACTGGTTGCAAAACTCATCACCATTAGAACCCTATTAGCAGTGGCCGTCAAAAGAAATTGGATGATTCATCAACTAGACGTCAATAACGCATTTCTTCACGGTGACTTGGAAGAAGAAGTGTACATGAAAGTTCCCCAAGGTTTTTCAAAAGAAAATGAAACTAGAGTATGTCGGCTACGAAAATCCCTTTATGGGCTCAAACAAGCCTCCCGAAATTGGTATCAAAAGTTTACTAGTTTTCTTCTCAGTCTTGGCTTCCGTCAATCAAGATCGGATCATTCACTCTTCACCTTTAATAGCAAAGGAGCCTTTATTGCTATTCTCATTTATGTCCATGACGTTGTTATCGTCGGAAATGACCCATCCAAGATTGAAGACATAAAGACACGCTTGGATCAGAAATTCAGCATAAAGGATCCTGGTGTATTAAAATATTTTCTTGGAATTAAAGTGGCGAGAACCGCTGATGGACTAGTCTTAAGCCAAAGAAATACATTCTTGATATCTTGAAAGATAGTGGAATGGAAGGATGCAGGCCCAGTTCTTTTCCAATTGAACAAAACTTGAAACTCAACCTTGGAGAAAATGAAGCTAAGGTTGATGCCAATAGCTATCGTCGTCTAGTTGGACGTTTACTATATCTACAGGCAACTAGACCGGATATAGCTTACTCTGTTAACGTTCTTAGTCAATTTGCATCCGATCCCCGACAAAATCACTTAGATGCTGCCAACAGAGTACTTCGATATTTAAAGGCCAATCCCGGACTCGGCATTCTATTGCCACGAAATGGTGGGACTGATTTAGTTGCGTACTCAGATTCTGATTGGCTTGGTTGTCCAACCACAAGGCGGTCCAGAACGGGATACTTGCTTCTTTTGGGTGGTGCTCCCATTTCTTGGAAAACAAAAAAACATTCGGCTGTCTCACGTTCTTCTGCTGAAGCCGAATACAGAGCTATGGCCACCACTGTTAGTGAAGTCCTCTGGATGCGATGGCTACTCCAGGATTTGGGTGTCCACAGAATAAACCCACACCGTTATTTTGTGATAACGAGGCTGCCCGACATATCGCCAACAACCCGGTTTTTCATGAACGAACTAAACACGTTGAGATAGATTGCTATTTTGTTCGTGAGAGGGTTAAATCTCATGAAATCCAGCCCATACGTATAGAAACAAGACTTCAAATCGACGATCTATTTACCAAGGGTCTAGGAGCTCAACATCTACATTCTCTTCTCGACAAGCTGGACACTCGTAACCTACATGCTCCACCTTGAGGGGGAGTATTGGAATTGGTTCACATTCCTTATCTAGTTCCGTAATCATCTCCTAAATCATTGACTTTATTTTGTTTCCTTCTTTCAATATTCCATCGACATGCTCATTTATATTTATATGTATCTTTGAAAATTTTCATACTTTCGTCAAGCATACAAAAGAGCATTACCAGTTTATCAATTGTAATTTTACATATCCAAAATGGCACAATTATCTGGACCCTTCGTTAAAATTTGTTATTTTTAAATGATACATGCCTTTTACAATATTCGGTAAAGGTCTTTTTTGGTACCACAAGATCAAGCATGTTTCTTTCTACATACTGTACTATTGCCTGTGGTTCATTTTATAAATACAATTAATTTATGTAGCTCAAACAAATTGCAATTGAAATAAGATGAAACTGAAAAAGGTTTTGAGTTTTCTTCAAGGGTAACATACTGTGAAAAAGTAATTTACTTCCTCATTTTAAGTTATTTGGCGCAAGCTGAGAGAATAAAAAAGTAATTTACTTCCTCATTTTAAGTTATTTGGCGCAAGCTGAGAGAATATGTTAGTCTTTGTGGTATAATCTTTGTTGTATAAGCCACATCTAAGATCACCTGGTAGTTTTGAATGTGAAATGTTAGTCTTTATTATTTTTTTCATCATATATTGTATCGATTTTGACCTTCATATCTTTTGATATATTATATAGCAAGGTAACCTTAATGAGGCCACTCAACTTTCTAGCAGTGCTTAAGTTTGTGAGAACATTGAATGAAAGTATAAAGAAACTCAACTTTTTGCAATTCAACTTCACTCCAATTTTATGTTTCTCACTGAAAGAATACAACCTTTTGATTAAAAGTGTAGAAGCTAAAATGCTTCAAATCACACTCACCAATATAATACCTTGCGTCCTTGATGCTGTTTTTTGTTTAAATGCTTCAAATCACATGAACAATATGGGGTTTGCTTTTTGCAGGATAATGAGCAACTTGAACATGACAGAATTCAGCCTTGAACAAGAGAGGATAGTAGATTATTTTAACCAAACAGGAAACTATGTCGAGTGTGTTACTAATGACATCAAGGTCCGATATTTGGATCCTTGGTTACCTTAAGGTGATGGTTTGTACAATGTTAGCCTCATTTCTTCGAGTTTCATTGTAGGATGCATGGCCTGATTGCATTGATGCTCATCCAAATCATGCACAAAGAGACTCTTACTTGTTGGATCGAAGATCGATCGATTACACAGAATTGAAAGGAATTTGACTAAAAACTTGAAATCTTGTTGATTGAATTGGTGTTGATGTCAATGGTCTGCCCATCGATATATACATACGTATGACACATACAGGGAAGTTGTAGACTTCCAGTTTTGACCAAACAGACCCTGAACTAAATACATATTTACAATTTGACACTAGATTTTAACTTTAGACATTGACACAACTAACCCTTGGACTTTTATAAATACATAGATGAATATGATTATTTCTCACATTCACCCCCTAATCATATCATCTTCATTCTTGATTCTTCAAATCTTGAACGCCAAGCAGTTCTCGCATTATGATAAACTTGACTCTTGCTAGTGCCTTCGTCAGTATGTCTGCTCGTTGGATTTCTCCGCTTACATGTTCAACTTGAATCTGATCATTCTCTACGCATTCTCTGATGAAGTGATATCTTTTATCAATGTGCTTGCTTCTTCCGTGAAACACTGGATTCTTCATTAATGCTATTGCTGAGATGTTATCTACCATTAGTGTTATCTTTTCTTCTTTCCATCCCGTCAAATCTTTGAGTAATCTTTGTAACCACAGTGCTTGTTGTGCGGCTGCAGTGGCTGCTATGAATTCTGATTCACATGATGAGAGTGCCACCGTTTGTTGTTTATGAGTGCACCAAGTAATAGGTGAGTTTCCAAAGTAGAAAACATAACCTCTAGTGCCTCTTCCTTTTTCAGTGTTGACAACATAACTACTATCACTGTAACCTGTTATCTTGTATCCTCCAGTCTTCTTGTAGGTTATTCCATGATCTTTGGTTCCTTTGATGTAGCGCAGTACTTGTTTGATTCCCTTCAGATGATGTTCTTTTGGTTCTTGCATGAAACGACTGAGTAGATTAACTGAGTAACTCAGATCTGGTCTTGTATGTAGTAAGTACCTCAAACATCCTATTAAGCTTCTGTATTCCGTAGGATTCACTGGTTCTTCTTCTTCAGTTCTTGTGAGTCTTGTTCCCGGTTCCATAGGAATCTTTGTTTCGTTACAATCAAGCATATTAGTTTCTTTCAGGATCTTGTTGATGTATCATGTTTGCTTGATGGATATTTCACCCCTTGCTTGGGTGACTTCTATACCAAGATAGTATGCTAGGAGTCCTAAGTCACTCATTTCGAATTCTTTCTCCATTTGTGACTTGAAATGATATATTTCCTTCTTTGGTGCTCCAGTGACTATGAGATCATCCGCATAAACTCCAATTATTATAGTTGATGTGTTGCTCTTCTTTATGTAGACTGCATGTTCCAATGAGCATTTCTGAAAAATTGAGTGTTTTCAGAGTATGGTCTAACTTGCTATTCCATGCTCGTGGTGCTTGTTTCATTCCATACAGTGCCTTAGAGAGCTTGTATACTTTCTTCTCAGTTCCAGGTTTTACAAACGCTACTGGTTGTAATACGTAGACTTCTTCTTTTAAGTCTCCATTAAGGAATGCGGATTTTACATCTAGGTGATGTACTTCCCATTCATTATATGCTGCAAGTGCTAGAATAAGACGAACTGTCTCTATTCGAGCTACTGGTGCAAATACTTCATCGAAGTCTATTCCTTGTTCTTGCACATAGCCTTTTTCTACTAAGCGAGCCTTATGCTTTGTAATCTTCCCATTTGCATCTCGCTTTGTCTTGAATGCCCATTTAAGACCTATTGCCTTTTGATTGTCGGGTAAGTTAGTTAATTTCCATGTATTATTCCTATTTATGGATTCTAACTCACTATTCATTGCTTCGATCCATTTTCTATCTTTAGCAGCTTCTTTATAATTTCGTGGTTCTTCTTCTGCCATCATTAATTCTCCATAGATAACTCGTGGATCTACACTTGGAGCCTTTAAGGTGATTTCAGCCAAGTCCCTAAATCCTTGTAGTGATGTGTGATCAAAAGGTCTTGCTGAACTTCTGTTTGAATTATACACCGTAATTTGTGATGAGTTAGGCTCATAGGTATACGTGTGAGGAGTGTTGGTCCTTGAGCTATTATGAGGCGTGTGGGAATTTTCAGAATGATTCAAAGGTGATTGATGCTGATCATTCT
Source organism: Deinandra increscens subsp. villosa (assembly GCA_039602395.1). Classification (NCBI taxonomy): domain Eukaryota; kingdom Viridiplantae; phylum Streptophyta; class Magnoliopsida; order Asterales; family Asteraceae; genus Deinandra; species Deinandra increscens. The sequence continues at coordinate 8,241 of JBCNJP010008027.1, forward strand.
CATATGCACCTTCTTCTTCAGATTCTTCTTCTGAGTTGGATGACTCTTCTGTTTGAGTAACGTGAGTAGTCTCTAACTGCTTTTCTAACATTACAAAGTTAGTCCATTCAACATTCCCATTATCCATATCATCCAAGTATTCTTTCCAGTTCCATATTTCATCTTCCTTGAACTTTACGTCTTTGCTAACACAGATTTTTTAGTTAACTGGATCAAATAGCCTGTATGCCTTTGATCCCTCTTCAGATCCTAGGTAAACCTTTTTAACACTTCTGTCATCTAACTTCTTCTGGTTGGGAATGGTTACCTTGGCATATGCTATACAGACAAATATCCTCAAATGATCCATTTTGGGTTTTCTACCCTTCAAGGCTTCATAAGGAGTACTGTTCAACACAGCCTTGGTTGGAACTCGATTTAGTATGTAAATAGCATGTCTGACTGCTTCAGCCCAAAAATCTTGAGGCATTTTTGTAGCTTTTAACATACTACGAGTTGTAGACATTATTGTCTGATTTCTTCGTTCAAGAACTCGATTTTGTTGTGGGGAGTATGGGGCAGTAAGTTGTCTTGCAATTCCATTGTCTTTGCAAAACTTAGTGAACTCGTGAGATGTAAACTCTCCACCTCTATCTATCCTTAGCATCTTCAAATTTGTCTTTGCTTCGTTTTCCACCTTAATCTTGAATTCCTTGAAAGTCTCAAAAGCTTCGTCTTTTGACTTAAGGAAATACACCCACATGTACCTTGTACAGTCGTCTACTAGAAGGAACATGTATCTCTTTCCTGAGGGTGTTGGTGGTGATATAGGACCACATAGATCTCCATAGACTAAGTCTAAAGGTTCTTCTGATTTGAATTTAGCCTTTTGTGGGAATGGAGTCCTAGTGTGTTTTCCTAATAGACAGGCATCACAGATTTGGGTTGTGTGACTGATCTTAGGTATTCCATGTACTAGTTCCTTTGGAGTCATCGTCTTGATTGACTCGAAATTGAGATGTCCCAATCTTGCATGCCATAACCATGCCTTATCCTCCAAACTTGACATTAGGCAGGTTGGTGACCCGATCTTCAAATTGATGTTGTAAAGTCGGTTCTTCGCACGTTTGACCTTTAGTAGAAGTTCCCTACTAGGGTCATAGAGAGATAGGGTATCGTTCTCCATAATGACTTTGCAACCGATCTCAGTCAATTGTCCCAGACTTAGAATATTTCTTCTTAGACTAGGAATATAATAGACTTGAGATATAACTCGTTGCTCTTGATTTTTGCATTCTATCAATATGGATCATGTGCCTTTGATAGTTACACATGAACCATTTCCAAAACAAACATTTCCCGAGATCTTCTCGTCTATCTCAGTAAAATATGTACGAGTTCCCGTCATATGGTTACTTGCACCGTTGTTTAAGTACCATAGACTCTTGTTGGTGGACGTGTAGTTCATTGGATGAACTTTTTCTTCATTAAGGCAAACTTCCTCATTTTCCGCAACCTTGTCATCGAAAGCCATCAGCAGTGTTGGTTCTAAATCTTCTTCTACAAGATTAGATTGTTCAGTCATCTGATCTTTCTGACGACAATCTTTGGCGTAGTGTCCAAATTTGTTGCAGTTATAGCATTTCTCTTTGCTCATATCCTTTTTAGGCTTGTTTCCTTTGCTAAAGTTATTTTCTCGCGACTTCTGAGATGAGGTTTCTTCTTTATCATTTTGCCTAAACTTCTTGTTTTTCCACTTCTTGTTGTAAGACTTGAATCTTCCTGATCCGTTGTTCCCAGATCATTTTCCACAATTGTACTGGTTATCTTGACGCGTAAGTAGGAGTTTGTCTTGACCGTCTGTCTGTCCTACTTTCTTCACTTTAATTCTTTCTTCGAAAGCCTTCAAGCGTCATATTGTCTCGTTTAGACTCATTTTGTCTAGATCACAAAATTGTTCGATAGTGGCGACAATATGTGAAAATCTTTCGGGCACAGAACTTAAGAGTTTCCGTGTTAGTGCTGATTGTTCTAGCGTTGAACCTAAGGCGCTTGCCCGTGAGACGATGTTATTTAATCTGGAAGTGAAAGAATCTATTGATTCTTCCTCTTTCATATGCAACAACTCAAACTCGGTTTTGAGTGTTTGCAATCGTGCCTTCTGCACGCGATCTACTCCAACGTGACGTGTCTTTAATGCGTCCCAAATCTCTTTTGCCGTCTTGCAACTTGCGACTTGGAGTATCATATCTTCCGGTAATGCCTGGAATAAATACGCGCTTGCGGTCTTGTCCTTCTTGACATCCGCTTCCGTATTGTCTGTCGGTTCAATCCTTTCCCAAAGTCCATTTGCCTCTAGTATGGTTTTCATTTAAATGGCCCATACCGTGTAATTTAGCGATTTTAATATAGGGCATTTGAAATTCGGTGAGGACACCGTTTCCTTTTGTACAATAATTGCGTTACCACCACTTGGGTTGTCACCGTCCGACATATTTTTCAATATCTTCGTTTTAAAAAATCAAAGAGTAGAAAAATATACTTTATGCAATTCTCTTCTAGAATTCGTATAGTATAATAGTAATAATCTAGAATTTCTAATCTAGATAAATTCCAAAGTAGATAAACAATAAAACCTGGAATTTGATGATTCTGAATTCCCCCAACAAACTAACAACCCGTAGCCTCTAGGTTTTTGCGAAAAACTTGATGTCTTCCTGTGTGTTCTTCGTTTTCTAATCCACACAATCTTGAAACAATCTTGATTGTTTTCTGAATTCGATCAACCCGTCTGGTCTCTTTCGAATTTGTAATTCCGTGAATTAGGATTTGTAGGTTAAAAGCGATTTGTAAATGATGAAAAAAAAAACACAGGGACGAAACTCGGTTCTCGGCCCTCTGATTCACGAATAACATATTTGTGGCAATACCTTGATTCCACACTAAAATTCGATCAACCCTTAATCGTAGTCTCTTTCGAATTATGAATTCGCGATCAATAATAACACCAATCTGCAAATCGATTTGAATGAATAGCGACAGGAATTAAAGGATGATTTTCCGATCTTCAATCTTGAAATCGAAAGTGTAATCGATTGTGAAACGTGGCTCTGATGCCAAATGTTGGATCAAAGATCGATCGATTACACAGAATTGAAAGGAATTTGACTAGAAACTTGAAATCTTGTTGATTGAATTGTTGTTGATGTCGATGGTCTGCCCATCGATATATACATATGTACGACACATACAGGGAAGTTGTAGACTTCCAGTTTTGACCAAACAGACCCTGAACTAAATACATATTTACAATTTGACACTAGATTTTAACTTTAGACATTGACACAACTAACCCTTGGACTTTTATAAATACATAGATGAATATGATTATTTCTCACATTACTCTTTGGTCATGAATAGTGTAGTTGAAGCATGGCTCGTTCAGTTATATATATATTATTGGCCCTGAAGAAGGCTAACCATTTTTGGAATTACAATGGTTGTTGGATCAGATCAAGATGCAATCCGGACCTTATTACCACGCCTATCTTTTTGGACGGTTGGTCTATAGTAATCTACTGTTCCTTTAGTGTTCCTTTAGTATTCCTTTAGTGTTATGTTTGACTGTGTGTGAATTGGGTTATGTCATTAGGAATTTTCTACTAAAGCTTTACTCAACAAATTATTTTATATAAGCAATCTTCAAGTGGTTATTTTGTATGATACTACTTAATTTTGTGGGAGCTTCTAGTCTTCTACCACCTAGTTAGCCTACATAATATTTTTATTCTTACTAGTCAAGTTAAGTAAATTTTATTTAGTAACTTATATTAGCATACTAATATATTGAAAAAACTGCGTATGCATCGTATTTTGTCGATAGCCGGTTTCATAACGGTCTAAATTACGCACCTAAAGTCCTAAACCAACCCAATACTAAGAGAATAAATTTTGAAAAGATTTTGAAATGTTTCTTTTGATTCAGTGTGAAGTTATAGATAATGCCTTATGTAGATGAAGCGGAAAATTAGACAATGGCTCCAAAGTAAAAATTAAAACTAATAGCTTATAAGATTAATCATTCTAAAGGTAGTCCATTATTACCTGCGAAGATACTGGAAGTTTTCTTATGATATCACTTTATTTCATTCTGCTGGGAACGTATTGAATATAAAGAGGGAGAAGAGGCAACTATATTCACCAGATGTAAGTGTTTCAAATGTAAGTATGGTTGTTTGTAAATGTAAGTGTTTGTGTGTTGTCTTTGTTTTTACTCACCTACGAATGTGGTTATCTTTAGCGATGTAATTGCAACTATCAGCTTCTTAATATTGCTCACTAATAGCCTGTCAATGTCTAGCATCTCAGCAATTTCTGGCCATAGAGCAGCCTAAATCTTGTTGCCATTTTTTAGACACATTTGTATGGGTTAGATGTTAGGCAGGCATTTATCTGTAATAGTATCATCATAAAATTTTGTGACCATTGTTTGTACCTGCTTGCTGTCTTCAAAATTAAGCCGTATCTGTGGCGCTTTGCTTTGTGGATTACCAAACTGTGTGCTGTATGTCAATCTAATGAAATCTGTTGATGTTAATTATTTTATTAATTATCATATGAGCGGTTTTATATGGGAAAAAAATGGGCCTAGTGAGACCTTACCTGCCAAGATTCTGTTTATACATATCCGTAAGCTTAGAGTTTCATATGGTATGAAGTTGTAATAGTTGTTTTGTGAAGTAATAACTTCTTAATAACTAAAACATAAGCTGTACAAAGTAGCTGGACAATAGACAATGCATGATTGGAACAGGTGAGCTGTAATAAGGGCTGCAGAACTGAAACAGGCAAACCGGAAACCTTTTTCTCATAACCAAGAAAATAGCTAATAAATATAAAGAACTGCCTAGGTCTAAAGACATTAACGAATACTTAACGACCTTTCAAAGACACAAGAGGTTTGCAAAAGCTTCAACGAATACTTAATAACTTAAAAGAGCAAAACAGCTTTAACAACCTAGAAATACTTATGAGCGTGTCAGTTTTTTTTTTTTTTTTTGAACGGCTAAATTATTACAAACTCCTATTCTAACCCCCATAAATCACCAAATAACTGTTAATGCCTGGGTTTGAACCCAGGACCTCCAGGTAGGCATCTAAAAGATTACATACCTGTAACGATGAGAAACTGAATCAGAAAGAAATCTGCAATCACAATTAAAAACTTGGAGATATGTAATCAAATTAGTCGCATAAAAGAGTTCAGTTGCGGGAGGGAAGTTTATCAGACAACAGGCAGCTGAGCATTATAAAGTAAATAAAACAGAGTATTTCTAACACATAAAGATGAAACTGCGCAAAAAACAAACTAATCATCAAAGAAGGGCAAATACCAGAACTAAAGTCATCTAAAATATAGATTAGTTAAGCAACTTAGTAGAAATGCCAAGTATGGTCGTCTATATATGACACGCCCCATGTCACCTATTTACGTTTTCATTCCCATAATTATATCTTTATCAGAAGACAATAGATTAACAAATGAGATACATGAAGTTACCGAATTTTAGATATATTACTCGGCTTTTGAATTTTCATTATACGAAAAAAACAGACTGAAATACTTCTAGCTGAGAAAGCAGAAATTACTTTCAAAGATTTTAAAGAAAAAGCGTATGCATTTATCTATCGCCTATGCAGCTGTGAGCCCTATTAAAAGGCATTTTAAGGTAGTTGATGCATAGCAATTACTGGAACTCATAGATAGCAAATGACCAGGCATAAATGATTTTTAAGGGCCTACTTTTTGGCTGCTGCCATTAGCTTCTAACCATGACAAATTAAGTGTACAACACGACACCTCCGAAGTCACATAGATCATCACATCGAGAGCAGGTAAGACGGTAAGACGCATGAAGTGTCAATGATCGCAAACACAAAAAATGCAATAGGCATGATTAGAGGTGCAAAAACCGGTTTGAAAACCAAACCGGTTCGGTTCTCAAACCGGTTTTAACTAAAATCAGTTTTGGTCAAAACCGGTTTGGGTCCAAATCGGTTCGGTTGCCAAACCGGTTTTGAGGACGAATCATTGAAACCGATAAAACCGGTTCCGGTTAGAAACCGAACCGGTTTGAACCGGTTTTGTCTTTTTTTTTTATTTTATAAACTCTATAAAAACTTAAAAAACATACTTTTTATTGAATAAAAACATAAAACATTACAAAAGTAGCTATGGGCCAAAAAATGATTTAATATCCTATTATGTTTGCATCAGATATAAGTGTTTCAATTGTGGCTAATTATAGAACAACTTATAGAAGTTGCTTACACTTCTATCCCTTTTAAACGGCAATTGATACAGTTTAAATTCATCTTTTCCTATTGTTATAAATAGACATTGAGTTCTGATTTGAAGCAATTCCTTTGAACAGAAGGGGATTGATTACTGAGTTGAGGACTTGAGGTGTACTTACGTGAAATAAAGCTGCTACAAATTACATTTATGGTTTGGTTTGAGAAATGATCTGGCTGTTATGATTATTTTCTTGAGAATCCTTACCTTCATACGGAATTTTATCTTTTTTAAAACCACATATATAACTTCTAAGTATTCCTTACTTGACTACATCAAAAAACTTGTCCATAAAATTTGTACCTCAATTTTTCTATATTTGAACATCCAATATAACAACTACATTTGTTGAAATCTAGTTCACCATATCACAAACCAATTTCAGGAGCAAATAGCCATAACAATAAAACTTATAAAATTGTTGTTATGTATCAAAGGTATAAATGACTCAGTCTTGTCATAGGATAGGCAAGATAATGGATCCTTAAGACTTGACTTCCTAAAGTCAACCCATAGAGAGATTTAGAACACCTTAAACAGTTTCATTAGGTGTAGGCAATAAAAATACAAATTAGCATGCAACTTTAGAACCCCGTGTGTACCAGATCAAGGGCGAAGCTTGACCAAAAAGTCTGCGCGGGCCGAAAGTTAAGGCTAAAAAAAATTAGGTTATCGTTAGGTTTTAACAATTGGGTTATATGTTTAAGCAGACGGTGGCCAGATGAATTCTGGTTGACCCATAACCCAGACTAAGCCCAATATGATGATGATATCCGGCGGGTCCCCCAAAACTCATATTCGCTTTTACTTTCCCGTCTCCTCCATTTTGAAACCCTAACTATCTATCTATACGCATCTCCAGAATCAGATGTCTGCAAATATTCCTTTCGAAATCCAATCGGAAATCATCAAACGTGTTCTCCCTGTCAAATCCTTGCTTCGTTTCAGATCCGTCTCAAAGCAATGGAAATCCCTCATCGACAGCTCCGAATTCATCAGGGATCACAGCGTCAACCAGGCTCATCTTCATCATCTACTGGTATGCTACCAAGTACATTCTGAGTATAAATATGTTTCGATTGTGGATGACGATGATAGTTTCCCCCAACACAAGTTCTCCCCTGTTGTTTCTTCCACTGTTAATCTACTTAAATATCCCCGTTTGCTCGATTCCTCTCACGGATTGGTGTGTTTGTACGGATGTGAAGCTGATCACAAGATTATTGTTATTTGGAATCCATTAATCAGGAAATCTCTTGGCGTTCGTATAGATCAGTTATCGGGTAGATTAGCCAATTTTGGCTTTGGGGTCTGCCCTAAAACATATGACCCTAAGATTGTAATGATTACGCGCTCGTACCAAATCGAACATGTTACTTGGATGGCGGAGGTTTTTACATTAAGCTCGGGGGCTTGGAGAAACATATCAATTAATCTGCAATTCTCAACAACAACTGAATTTAAATGTAATAGTCCGGTAGTTGCAGATGGGCTCATTTACTGGGCTACATATGACGCATCAGACGTGGATCGTGATCGGATTATTTCATTTGATTTGATAAGTGAAGAGTTTGGAGAGGTAGACCTTCCGGATAGTTTTGCACGTGGAAATGTGATCTATAAGCTTGACAAGTCTCTTGTTGTGCTTCATTTCGATGATGATGATGATGATAAATATGAGATGGATTGCGATATATGGATGAGGATGACGAATAATGGGTTTGAAAAGCTGTTCTCTGTTGGTGCTCAAACATTCGATCGTTGCAAACTTTATGGCGTAGTTGGATTTAGGAAAAACGGTCAGCCGATAAGGGAACACCCGTGTGGGGATTACGGTTCTTCAGGAACAACACTTGAAGCTTATGATCCCACAACAAAACATGTCTGTGATCTTGGGATTCATTTAGATTCTGATTCCGCGCATTCCATGATTACCTCATACACTGAATCGCTGCTTATGCTTAATAATCACTCAGATTATATCATTCAAGGATGATGATGATTGCCATGTTTTGTCAGGTATTTGCATTTTGTTGATCTTATTTTTTTCATATTTCTGTCCTGTTTTGATATATATATTTGGTTATTGCAGTAGATGCATGGGAAGGATGCATTCTCTACATGGTTCCTTCAGTTATATATATATATATATATATATATATATATATATATATATATATATATATATATATTATTGGCCCTGAAGAAGGCTAACCATTTTTGGAATTACAATGGCTGTTGGATTAGATCAAGCTGCAATGCGGACCTTAGAAACAAGTCTATCTTTTTTGATGGTTAGTCTATAGTAATCAATGGCTCCTTTAGTATTTCTTTAGTATTACGTTTCACGGATTGTCATTAGGAACTTTCTACGATAGCTTTAATCAACAAATTATGTGATTTAAGCAATATTGAAGTGGTTATCTGGTATGATAGAACTGAATTTTGTGGGAGCTTCTACCACCAAGTTATCCTACATAATCTTTTATCCTTACTAGTCAAGTAAATTTTACTTGGTAACTTATATTATTATACTATTCTATTGAAAAAAGATTTCTCCAACCATTATGTGAGATTTGACCCCAAACTTGTGTTATATAAAGCTGGTCGATTGCAATTAGCACTTTATTCATTTTCTGCTCTGATAGCTTCTTTATACATGTTTACTCTCTTATGACTGTGTCGAGATGGTTTACAGTAGAAAAAACCAGATTGGAAACAAAATATAGTTTGTAGTTTGTAACAGGGAATATGAGCCGATTTTGAAAACGGTTTGGTTGAACCCGGTTAGAAAGCGGCCGAACTGTAGTGGTTAAAATTTTTGCAACCATATCCTTTAAGCATATTCAAACCTGACGAGAACCCCCGGTTTCAAATTTGATCCTCGCATACAGCTTTGAGAAATCAGTTTCTGACTAAAATTGACCCTAAATGGAGATTGTATATTCCTACTTTCACTTGTATCAACTTGAAACAATGACCTACTAATCCATATGATGAGGGAGTAGGCTCACTGTTTAGAGTTTTAATTCTGCAAATTAAGCTTATGATTACTCATATTTTCAAGAATGTTGTTGAATGGTATTTGTTTGATGTGAGTATCTGAATTATTAGACAATATTGCTGCTGGGATGAAGGTATTATTAGTCAAATTTGGGTTCATGATAGATTTGCTAGTTGCCACATGATTAAGAAGTCTGTTAATAGTGGTGATGGTGGTTGACTTGGTTATATTTGTTTGGGGCTTTATATGTTTTTTTGGATATATACTACCACTAGATATCAATTTGGTTGCAAAAGGCTGCAGCTTTATGGAAAATGGGTCAGAGTTGATTGTGTTAGTCAAATTGTTGACTTCAATTGGTTTGGTTTGACATGGAGGTTACTACATCGTATGCTTCATTGGGGAAGGTTGAGTAAAGATGGCTATATTGGTCATTTTATTCGATGGTTAATGTTACTACTAAAAGACTCTTTTGTGAACTAAATTGTTAATATTTCCCCAATTAGTCGTCTAAATCGTTTTTTATCGTTTTGGTCTTTACAATTGTCGGCCATTCGAATCTCTAGGTTTTCGTCAGGGTTAGTTTTCTCCTCGTGCGTTAGTGCTCGTTCTTTGTCACCTGCTTAGCTATCAGGCGAGTATTCATAGGTTCATTTTGTTTTATGTTTTGGGGTGTAACATGTATACTTATCGAACTTTCATACTATATATTTTTCATTTAAATCAAATGCGATTCTTGTTCGTTATTGTATGTTTTGCTTGTATGTGGACTGCATGTCCTATTGCATGTTGTTCTTTCATTATATTTCATGATCATTTGCGTAACATTAATTGTAAAAAGTCTGGGTTCTAGTAATAGATCTATTGGGGTGACGTCACACTTGACTTGACCGGTTTTGACGTCGAGTGATTAGTAACCTAAATGTTAGGATTGGTTTATGCGCCACTCTAGTACTTGCTTTATTTCATTACCTGTTCTTTCATACTTGTGCATTTCCACGTAACGTTAGATCGCATTGTTTTCATTTTCATTCTATATTAAACCTATGTTTATTCACCAACTCTAGTAGTTGACTTTATTATGTTGTACATGTTGCAGGACATAACTGATGCTTTGTTATGGACGCCTAGGACATGCTTTGTATGACATTATGATTAATAAATGGCATGTTTAAATACAGTAACTATATTTAGTTGTCTTGAGCATCTGGACAATAATCATGCCCCAACGTGTTCCGTCATTGATAGGGTGTGACAGAGACTATTTCTATGATTTAACAAAACTAATAAATAAATAAATTAACTAATTAAAACCTATCCCCCAAATAGTATAATAATAAATAAAAAATTGCACCAAAATTTATAACCACGTACCATTGCGGCTTATCCAAACTAGTAGCTTCTCCCTGGATCTCACATTTCTAGTATAATAATAAATAAAAAATTGCACCAAAATTGTAAACTATACTAAAATAAGTAACATGTAAACATAAGATGCAATAAAATCATGTACATCTAAATAGAAAGATCATGCAAGCCTAAAACATTAGTAGCACGTTGAATCTAAAGTCCTATCTATAAATAAATTTAAGGCTCTCTTATAATATATACAATATTAAAAGCACTCTAATTATACTAATACAATACAGAAGAAGAAGATGATACATCCAAATTACATTGGGGGATTACCTCTTTCACTTTGCAGAAGATGAACAATCGAAAACCATTTTTCACTTTGGAGAAGAAGATAATCTGAATATCAATAAATTAGTAATAATATAACCCACCATCTGAAGGTTTTTGTGGTTTAAGTAAAATGGTTGTCTACTCGCGTTGCGTTACATCACTACTATCCACTTTGTTTTGTTTTTCTGGTATGCTACAATAAAGATTTATTACTAACGTTTTAATATGCCAAATTATGTTAATTGTTTTGGTAGTTCCATACAGATTTTAATATTGATGGCCCAAAATATTTCAATTGTTTCCATTACATAGAAAGGTATAAACTCATATTCAAATGTTAAAGTTGTAGTTTATCGATTTTAGATTTTTTAACCGATCTCTTTTAACCCATCCTTTTCTGATGTTTATAAAAAATCACAATTTTTGACATGCCTGGTAGTCTTTGCTTCAAATGCGAGAAGAGGTATCATGTTTAAACAGGAAGACAAAACTCACATTTGACTTGTAAAGTCCAACCATAGCCAATCGGTGGTGACCTTTTCTTTTACAATTTGAGAAAAAAAATGTGCTACTAAAGTTGTGAGACACGCGATGTTAATGGGTGATGTACAAATTTGCACACATTGACAACTCATTCGAGTAACCATTAGATGGAAAATGAACGTATTATAACCTAAGCACTAACGCCAAAGGCACAAAACGATAATACACGCAAAACGTTAAAAGAACGCAACAATAATAGAAGAAAACGTACCAGCCTTACCTGCGTCGAAGATATGATGTAGAACCTGCAAAAACAACTTTGGATAATGTCAGACCTAAAGGCTAAAATTACCTGATAATAAATCAAGAAAGAGACAACCATAACAGTTATAATCGATCGCCACCTACAATAGTTACAATGTCATCTGAAAATTTCCTTAAGGTAGTGACTTGTGGATGCGGCGATGACAGTGTAGTTTGACGGTGATGGGTAGACGATGGGAAGCATTAATCACCATCACAACCTCTTCGATTCATCACATAAATGAAGCACCACAGCCATAGACAAAGGTAAAAGGCAACTCCACACAACCGTAGCCTACCATGGCACTACAAAAAGTGATCAATCAAATAATGAAAATATATGTTGTTAATGAACAGTTTCATACTAATGAAAGTAGAAATCCCTTAATTTAACACAAATATTGTCCAATAAGAAGAATAATAGCAGATACATTACAGGTACATATCATATGATTTCGATAATGTTTACCATACATGTCTTACCCTATAAGTAATAGTTTGCTCAAAACACAAATCAGCACAACAAATCATCTCTAAACCTGTAATTTTGTGGTTTAACTTCAATTTTGCTTATTATTTTGTCATATACTTGGAACCGCATAAACATCATATTTCTTTAATAAAACTAACCTGAAATCATGTAATAAACTATAAAGGAGTTCCTAAACATAAAGAAGGCAAGCCTACACGGCTACACCTCAGGCTCACAGTCATTAGGAAATAAATAAAGCCTTAATCTTTTCTGCTCAGCATTAACTAGAAAAACAGTTGCAACTAATAGGAAAAGCATTCTTGTAACACAAAAAGACACAAAGGATTAATATTTCTTCAAATTCTTCATGTGACTGGACATCCAAGAATTGTGTTGTAGGTCAAAATGGTCAATTATGATAATTATCTGATACAATCTTTAAGTGTTCACATAAGGGGCTTTCCTCATCACGATTCAATATCACATTTCACAAAGCTAAAATCTTCTTAGCTAAATGTAGGAATTTGTATGGCAATTGTGTAACCCTAACAAATCAAAACGCAAATTACCCGAGCAAGCTTGTAAACAACCAGATCAGCATTATGGTTTGAGGGGTCATGGCGAGCTATAACAATCGCATCGCAGAGGTACTCTATCTCTTATTTTTCCCGCCTTTTTCTACTGCTACCATAGTTTCCATGTAACATCCTAGCACACATACAAATTTCATAGATCATCAAGCTACTCGAAAAAGAAAAAAAATTTTAAAAAAAAATCAAGGTTCTGAATAAACGGAGATCTCTACCTGAATTGCTTCCAGCCCTAGATCTGACAATTGAACCACACTGCTTCTGAATTCGCGGCGGTGGCGAAACGGGTGAGAGGGAGAGAAAAAGCCCTAAATTGTTTGCAATTGTGAAAGACGATTGAGAGAGAGAGAGAGAGAGAGAGAGAGAGAGAGAGAGAGCGAACATGACAAATAACGATGAAAAAAACCTTTGATTCGTCACCGGAATTGGTTGTAGTCCCGACGCCGGTC
>JBCNJP010008030.1:0-15566 GCA_039602395.1 Deinandra increscens subsp. villosa
AGAAAATCAATATTTTATAAAAAACCAAAAAACCAAGGAAAAAAATTATTTTTTTTTAAACTTTTTTTATATGTTTCTTTCATGATTTTAAGAATATTGGAAAAAGAAAAAACTTTAAAAACGTTTTCGAGTTTTTTTTAAAAATAAAATAAAATTCGAATTTTAGCTTGAAATTAATATTGCACTATGCAACAATAATATAAAATTGGTTTATGAATGTCAATTCTTTGTTTTTTACATTATTCGCATAAACCACATTCATATTTAAGTTAAGTCTCTTGTTTTTAAGTAGTTTTAATTATAATGCATTATGCAATACTATTGGTACTATTGCATGATGCAATAATAAAAAATCACTAAACTTTTTATTTTTTAAATTTTTTTTTCCCATAAATAAAGCTAATAAAATTATAGAATTTTTGGTGAAATTATTTTTAAAAAATATTAATATATGAAGAAGTTATAGAGAAAAAAAGGTTGGTTTTTTGGTTTTCTGGATAATTATTGGTTTTCTATAGATCTTTCCCCTTTGGTTATAACACTTTAAATTTTATTTTCTTTTTTAACGACGGTATTTGATCACTGTAAGAGGTTTAAGTCGTCCACCCAATCATATCTTTGGTAAACACCAGTTCAGGAGGAAACCAACCACATATGGTATGGGACTGAGTACCATGTGCCTACCATGCGTGGAGTAAAACCCTCAGGAGACAGCGACATCAAGCATATAGTTGGTCAACAAACGCTGCTCTCAAGCCTCGAACCCGGAACCTTTCGGTGGGGGAACAAGGAGATGTCCACTGGGGTAACTCCCAGGGACTTTTATTTTTGTTGTCAAACACATTCCGAATAACATAATTATCATATATTTACATTTGATTTAAACTTGATTTTCACTAGTTTTTTTATTTTATATTTTCAGTTTCATTAAGAGTCATCACTCAAGCTTAAAATTTATTTTAGATTTTTACTTTTCAGTTTAGTTTTCAGCAATTTCTCTCTCTACAAAACTTTTCTCTCTGTACAAGCGTCTTCTCTGTACAAACATATTCAACGGTCCCCTTTTCGACGTTTCACCGGCAACGGAACCACCGGCCTCCGGCAAGGACCATCTATTTTCGGGTCAGATCTAAAAGGAATTGGTAAGCTATTCCCCTGTTTCAAGGATTATGTTTCCTCTCTTGTGTCCTTGCATTGCAGGTTCATCACCAGAATGGAAATTGAAGTCGAGTACCAAAGTGTTGTGGCTTTCAGGCGTCTTGGTGGCCTTACTGACACCATAACAAACGAGTACGAAAGTCTTGTTCACCTCGGACCACAACCCCACCATCTGACGTCGTATCTGATATCGATAGCGACCGTATAGATGAACCCGATCCAGACCCAACATCATCCGAACCAAGGCCATCAACAGTTTAAGGAAGACAATTTATTTCTTTTGCAAGTTATTTAGTTTACAACTATTTTGATGAAGGATTTAAGTTGATTATTATTGAATAGTGAAAGTTTGTTCTTGAATTTTGAATTCAATTCGAAACTTTGAACAATCATTGTTTTGAGCCATTTGATTGCTTCCGTTTCTGCATCAGTATCCAATGGTATTGAGCTTCATATGTTGCACAGTAGCCATGAACACGCCAACATAAGTCAGGCAGCAGATGTTGATTTTCACTTTTATGGACTAAAAACCGGTGATTACGGGTAAGGTCTCACACTAGCAGCAACCTACTGTGAGTCTTCACAAAATTTCCCACACCCGCGAGCCTTCGTAAATCCTTTACTAAACTTTTAAACTAGAATTATCACTTGCTTCGTCGGTCTTTTTTGGTTCTTTTGTCCTTCTTTCGTTCTCGGTCTTGACATGGTGAGTTTCTTAATTATTTAGGACTGCTTGTCATTTCTTTTGCTGATTTATGTGCTTTTTTTGACTGTCACCCTCTTATTATTTCTTGATTTTTTGTTTTATATGTTCATTGGTAGCTTGTATCATAGACGAGAGGGCATAAGATGTTACCTTGAGATGGTGTCCCGGGAAGAGAGGTGCAAATAGGGGGAATAAATAGGACTATAGGGTTCATTTAGCGTTTGGAATGTAGGGACACTTAGCGGTAAATTGTTAGAGTTGGTAGATGTTCTTAGAAGGCGTAGAGTGCAGGTGGCATGCCTTTAGGAGACTAGGTGGAAAAGGAATAGAGGTGTTGAGTGAAATGGGTATAAGTTATGGTATTCGGGATCCGCCAGGACAAAAAAATGGGGTTGGTTTCTTTGTCGCTAAAGAACTGCAAGGTAATGTGGTGGAGGTGAGATGGTGTAATGATAGGATCATGGTTTTGAGGTTAGCGCTAGGTGAAGTGGTAGTTGCGTTGGTTAGCGCCTACACTTCACAATTAGGGTTAGGAGAGTGGGAGAATTCAGAACTTTTGGGATAGTCTAGATGAGGTTATGAGGGTCATACCGAAGGATGAAGAAACTTGCATATGATGGGATTCCAATAGTCATATTGGTAAGGAGAATGAAGGTTTCCCTTTGGTGCATGGGTTTTATGGTTATGGGGCTTAGAACGAGAGTGATTTGGAGCTTCTGGACTTTGCGGTTGCTCATGACTTAGGTATTATAAACTCTCTCTTTAAAAAGAGGGACACTCATTTGATCACGTTCAATAATGGGGGCCGTGCCACACAGGTTGACTACTTTCTTATGAGGAAAGCGAATCGTAGCTTATGGTTGGATTACAAGGCCACACCCGGGGAGCCACTAGGGCCCAGATCGACTGCTGGTGACAGATCTCACCATTAGAATGATGCTTTTTGTTGGGAAGAAGATGCTTAGACCTAAGATTAGACGGGGGACATTTGAAGGGTGATACGCTTAAAGTGTTTCGAGAGAAGGTCATGTCCTTTTGACGAGCGATTATGGACCATGCGGTGACACAAATCAAATGTGGGAGCATATGGTGAAGAAGGTCATACAAGTAGCGCAAGAGAATCTCGGGATCATAATGGGAAATAATAGAGGACACAAGGATTCATGGTAGTGGAACGAGGAAGTGAAAGGCAAGGTTAGGGCAAAACAAGAGTGCTTTAATTAGGGATGTGATGGGATCCTGTAATGAAAGCGAGTGAGAGCGGCTGAAGGCGAAGTATAAAGAGGCCAAACAGGTGCGCAAAAAAGGCTAAGAACGTTGTTTATAATGAGATACATACGGGCTTAGAGACTAAGCATGGGGAGAATGACATGTTCAAGATTGGTTAAGGCAGGGAGCGAAAGACCCGGGATCTGGGGCTAGTGAAATTCATTAAGAGAGCAGATGCAAATGTTTTCGTTAAGAATAAGGACATCAAGAAGATGTGGCAAACCTAAACGAAGGTTGTTCGGTTAAACTAATATAAATGTTATTAATTTATGATTGTAGTATTTTAATTTATGTTTGTAATGTTTAGATATGTTTTGTCTTAATTAAGATATGTTATAATTTAATATTGTAATGTTTTTATAATTCCTAATTTATTATCGCTTTTCAAACTTTTTGTTTAGTTTAAACATATTAAAACAAAAAACTTAAAAAAAACATGATTAAAACCAAATTTTAAAACTTCCCGTTATATACGGGCCGTGTACCATCAGGCCCTATGGTTGAATACGACTCACTAAGGGAATAAAAAGACATAACATCTGTATACGAGCCATAGTATACAATATGACTTGTATCCAGAGTATTTAGGTAACACATCAGGGTATGTGTATACATGGCTATATTTTAATATAGATATATACAATGAGTATATGCACACCCATATATTATAATATAGATATAAAAGGAGTACACCTTATGCATATGAGCCGTATTGTATTATACGACTCATATACATAGTATTCAGTATTTAGGTAACACACATGGCTATATTTTAGTATAGATATACAATGAGTACACCTTACGAAGAATGTGATAACATCTGTAAAAGTTTTCCACAACGACGGCCACCTAATATTTTTTTAGAATAGTTAACACACCATCTAAATCTATATCAATGCCATGTTAATTAGTTCCGAAGCACAAAATCGTCTGTCATCGACATCCGAGACAGAAAGAGCCTTTCCGTCGAACGAGACTTATTTCTCTTCTCGAATGAAGGCTATCAAAAGTTGGAACATGATGAGCAAGACAAGGCAATTTAAGATGATGAAAACTATTTATGGTATTATTCTTTCTATAATTACAATTAGCTCAAGACGGGTTCATACGAAAGTACGTAATTAACAACTAGTGGACAAAGAGAGCTTGAAGAAAACATTTCCAAAGATCTCCTTGAGACTCCCTTTTAGAAAGGGAAATGAATAAGAACTTCACTTATCTAGAAACATAGAAAATGGCTTTCCCATGTAGATCTTCCTTTAGGTTAAATGAGTGTAGCTAATCTTGCTAAATTTTACATTAGGGGACAACTCTATCTCCGCTTCTGTTTGGGTTCAAATAAACACCTTTACCAAGTCATACATTAATATTTAATACCCGTAAGCTATAAGATCTCTCGAGTGTCTTAGTAATAAATAATACAAGAAAAAAAAAGGGTTTCTTAGGGACACCCCGCTTTTTTATAATACACCCCTTTTATACTTGAAGAATAGGGCTATTCTTCACGTATAGAAATTGGTGCATAAAAAAGTGGTCACGTTTAGCTCCCCACTTCACCCCTCAAAACACTAACTGCTAGTTCCACGTACATCAGTATTATTTGGGCATTGCCGGGTCATTTTTTTTCTTTTTATCCTTCACAAACATGTACAAGATTCCGTTTGTTCAATTTATTGGTGTGACGTCGACCTCGAAGTCGTTTTGTATCGCGCACACATTTATATCAAGGGAAAAAGAGGATAACTTCACATGGGTCTTTGAACGGATCAAAGATTTTGTGTGGAGCCACACGTACGTGAAGGATAAAACGAAAAATATATATATATATATATGACCCGACAATACCCAGACAATACTGACGTGAAACTAGGAGTTAGTGTTTTGAGGGGTGAAGAGAGAAATAAAGATGACAACTTTTTTATATCCCCTCTCTATACTTAAAGGACAACTCTATCCTTCACGTATATAAGACCAGGATGTATTACAAAAAGGAGGGGGTGTCCTTGTTAAAAAAAAAAAAAAAAAAAGGATAGTTGTTGAATATTAATTAAGAATATGACTGAAAATGATTCAAGTAAGGGGGAGATATATTTATGACGGGCCAAACTCCAAAGCATGCAAGTGGATGTACTACGTACGTACAATTATTTCTGCATGTTTTGAATGCTTATAAAAATTAAGCTACCACTATATATTGTAATTACCGCTCATTTAGTTACGCCATGACAACCAATCAGTACATCTGCATATGTTTCTTTTTTTTGAACGACGAAGAATATTATTGCACTAGCGAGTAGCTAGGAAAAGAAAGGAGTACAGATACAACAACAAAAAAACATCAAATGAAATACGAAGCATCAAAAGACCAATTGGACCAGTCCAAATCTAGTTATTGTCTTTCTAATTGTTTGCTTTACATTCAATTTTCTTTGTAACACTATACGAGGGTTGTTCACGATCTAGAGTCGAGCCAAACCAAACCAAATCAAAACAAAATCGAACGAGCGTTTTTTGTTTCGAGCATTTTTAAGAGTGATCGGCGAGCAAGTTTCAAGCGACTCATAGAACAAAAAATGAAAGTGACGATGGGGGTGTTATTTTTTAAAGTAAAGTGCATTTTTCGTCCAGGAGTTTTTGTTCAATTAGAAAACTTTAACACTTTTAGCTATCTATATTTCTAATTTTAACACATTTCTTTAAATAGTCAACACAGTAACCTTGTTGTTAACTTTTTTTATTTTATAAAATGACCTAAATGTTGGTATGATGATCTAATATAACACATTTATCCCATTTACTTATCTCTCAACGAATCATATACATCGATAAACAAAAAGCTTCAAAATTCAACTCTAAAAAATGAAATGATGAAATCGAAAGATGAAAGAAGATGAAATTATTTCATCTTTCATCTTACTCTAATTTTTAATTAATGTTTCTTTGTATTTTATTGGATCTACCAACACTAATATGAACTATATGAAAATTTATTAGAAAATAGATCGATCTAACTCAGCGAGCATACCTTTACTGGTGCTCGATTCGTTTACAAAACGAACGGAACGTTTTTTTTACCGAGCCGAAATCGAACGAACATATTTCAAACATTTTTTCGAACGAGCGTCGAGCAATTTGAATAGCCATACACTATATCAGGGTGGAAGGGGTAGAGTTGGCTTCCTTATTAGGTTGTTCGTACACATTGTCGCTTTTACGGCTTCGCTTTCGGTTTCTATTTTCGGCTAGATGTCGTCTTTGCAAGTTCGTTCGTTGGCTTCCATTTTCGATCATTAAACGGTCATACTAATTAAAAAGAAGCTTTTGAATATATATATATATATATATATATATATATATATATATATATATATATATATATATAGAGAGTTGGGTTATAATACAAAGTACTTTTTATGTGAGAAGTGTGAGAAGTGATTGATGTGTTAATTTTTAATGCATGATATTGTCTTTTTATTATATTTTCGGTAAATATATGACAATCCTAAAATAAATACACCATCCATTGGATTCCAAACACTACCAAACATCATTTATTAAGAATTATTAAAAGGGCATTGTGTTAGGATATTATTACACTGTGTTTACATTGTGTTATCCTTTAACTCTAATTTTGATAAACATATGACATTCTAATATGGAAAAAACAATGTATAGTGTTATATATTTACCAAAAACATAACTAAAAGATAACACAATGCATTAAAATCTAACACATCATCCACTTCTCACACTTCTCACGCAAAAAGTACTTTGTATTATAACTCTACCCTATATATATATATATATATATATATATATATATATATATATATATATATATATATATAGGGAGAGGATCATTTGAGAACTAATTGAGTTTGAGAACTAAAAATAACTAATCTTAGCCACTAGTTTTATATATATGGAAACCCCCCCATGAATTTGAATGCTCCCCCCTTAAAAATTAGTGGCCCAAATTGGTTCTTAAAAGTTCTCAAAAGAAAAAGTTCTCATTTGAACCTAACCCTATATATATATATAATATATATATAATATATATATGAAAAGATTGAATGCCACATGGCATCACCACAACAATCCTTTTTTTTTTTTTCCCGCTCAAATGGTTTGCCTTATTTATATTTTTCTAATTGGTTTGAATAATTGACAAAGTCATTAACTAATTTTTTAACAAAGTAATTGACAACAAATGCATATCTCATATCCTAATTTAAAAACTGAAATTAAATGAAATTGATTCATAATAAATGAGGATATGAATACCTTTTTTTTTAAATTTATAACTTTTTATATTGTCAAATGTTAATTTTTTTCTTTAATTTTAATTATCGAATTACATTTTTATAACATGTTAAATTTTGTATTCGTTTTTTAAAACCGTCCGTGCGTCGCACGGGTATAAAAAACTAGTATATATATATATATTCAAGATAATATTTTTATTGCTTATATATTATATTTTATTAAAATAATATATTTTATTGCATATACTTTAGTACATTAATATAATACTTATAATACTTTATTCATAATAATATTTTAACTAAATATTTTACATGTATTATAAAATATTTTATTCCATTATCATCTATTATTATAAAATGAAAGTTTTTGGACACATTTCATTCTCACATTCAACCTCATAATAATTTTTCCTCTTAAATCATCCCCTCTTATTTTTAGTTTTTGTATTTTCATGGCAATAAATAAAAAATATTTATTGTATGGATAATCACAAGCCTAATTAATCAATTAATTTTTATTTTCATGACAATAAGTAAAATATATTTATTGTAGGGATAATCAACCACCATAATTAATCAATTATTTGTATTTCCAAGGTAATAAATAAAATATATTTATTGTAGAGATAATCACTAACATAATTAAATAATTATTTAAAAAAAACTTTTTTCTTTTAAAAGGAAAAGTTTTAGATATATATATCCGACTTTTTATTTATTACATCCTAAATTATTTAATAACTAATTATTTAATTACTAAATTAAATATATAATATAATTTACTAAATTACAATTTAAAAAGTTCTATAACATTTTTATCGCAGCCGTGCGATGCACGGGGTATAAAAACTAGTATATATATATATAGGGTTATGTTCAAATGAGAACTTTTTCTTTTAAGAACTTTTGAGAACTAAATCTCAACCACAAATTTCAGGGGGGGACCACTACAATTCATGGGAGGGGGGATACATGTAAATAATTTGTGGCTCAAATTAGTTATTTTTAATTCTCAAATCAAATTGGTTCTCAAATGATCTTCTCCCTATATATATATATATATATATATATATATATATATATATGAGAGAGAGAGAGAGAGAGAGAGAGAAAGGGTAAAATGAAAACCACTCAGAGTTGGAAAAACTTTGAAAACTCTTTAAAAACGGGGTCAATTTTTTTTTTCCTTTAATTTTTTTATGGTGATTCTTTAGGTTATAGGCTACCCCTAGGTGGAAAAAAAAATATCAAAAAAACGCCTCGGGGATATTTTTTAAAAAAATCTCAAAAAAGGGCCTTGTTACATATGTAACACTCTGTACATATGTTTGTTACATATGTAACAACAAAACTTGTTACATTTTTTTAAAAAAATCCCCGAGGCGTTTTTTTTTAATTTTTTTCCATCTATGGATAACCTATAACCTAAAGAATCACCATAAAAGAATTAAAGGAAAAAAAAAACTTTTTGACCCCGTTTTTTAAGAGTTTTCAAAGTTTTTCCAACTCGGAGTGGTTTTCCATAGATCCCTACCCTATATATATATATATATATATATATATATATATATATATATATATATATATAAATAGTCAACCTACCAAACACTCATGTCATACAAAAAAACACGCATCTTCTCTACATATTTAAATTTTTTATAAGGAACACTCTACCTAGGTAGATTGCACATAAATGGCCAAGTATACTTGATCTTGAAGGTTAAGTTGGAATCAGCTTAGCCAGATGAATTATTAGTTGATCCGGATGAAGAATAAAGACCAAATTGTTTCAGAAGATCAAGTTGATACGGAATATCAAATATTGATCCGGATGAGTACATGTCCGGATAAACTCGAGTTTCTACGGAAGGAGAGTTAATTCAGAGTTGACTATTCTCATTTACTTCATCCGGACAACAGACAAAACAACTTTTGTAATTCTGATCCCCAACATTATGGTTTTCTCCGTATCAGATGTTGTTTATCTGTTTTCTTTGATATTTTTATCCAAAGTATTACGTTGTTAGTGTCCTGACAACATGTCCTATTGTTAGATGGGCAAGATCGTCATAGAGAAATCAATGGTTATTCTTGATTAATATATTAGCTCTATCTATTGTATTTGCTACTTCCTTGTAAATTAATCAGTTGAACAAGTTAATGCAATAGTAAACCCGAGTTTATTCTATACATGTGTTCTTTATTTGCTTATTATTAAATGAAATTCAAACTACATATATTCCAGTCAGAGAGTGAATGTTAACTTGTTTTCGGCTGGCTAATATTGTGTTGTAATCTTGTTTAGGTTAATTGAATTAACCACGATCCTACAATTTTCTATCCTACAAAGTGAGGCACACCATTATTCTTCCACTGACCCTTTCGTCATCATCAAGTAGTTTTGATCAGGGACCAAAATCGTAACGAGTCGAAAGGTTAGGGACCAAAGCTGTAATAAAGGAAGTTTAAGGACTATAGGTGAAAAAGGTGCAAACCATAGGGACGAAAGCCGTAATTTACTCCAAAAAAATTTAATGGTCATTAGCGCTAGGGACCAAAGCCATAATGAGCCGAAAAAGGTTAGGGACCAAAGCCGTAACAAACGAAGTTTAAGGACTATAGAAAAAACATGCAAACCACAGGGACGATAGCCGTAATTTACTCTTTTGGGTTTTTAATAGTTAAAGATAAACCCTGAACCCTATAACTAAACCCGAAACTCTAAAAGTTAAACTTTAAATCTTAATTAAAAGCTAACCTAAAATCCTAAAGCTAAAAACCTGAAAATTAAACCCAATATTGATTCAACGAGATGGTTCTAACGCCGATCGAATAAATTCAACTGGAGTTCGTTTGAGTTGGTTCCCGTTGTTTTTTTTTATTTTACTGTTGCCTTGTTAAACCTCCTTGAAATACGAATGGATAGTTGAATACTCACTTCGCCTTCAGGCATGGGTTTTGAATCCGTCGGTAATTCATCACATGGACCAAGTTTGGGACGGAAATAGCCCCATGAATTTTTTTATCCAGCTTTTAGCCCTACCTTAACGGTCGCTAACGACCTCTGTATAAACCTAGAACGAACGTTCCCATGACCAACCACGGTGCGCATGTGTCATCCACGGTCTTTAATACATGAAAAAGGTCGTCGGTGACCGTCGTTTTCTGTCAAACGACCGCTGACAATTTTCGTCTTCAAGATTTCTGGAACGGTCGTCTGACACCGTTTCGGGTGCGTCGACGACCATTACTTCAAAAAAATAATAAAAAATCATCTGGTTTTTCTTAAAATAATCTGTCCATGGTCGTTTCGACCATAGTCGTTGGCGACTACACATGTGGTCTTCAACGACCGTTTTCACAGTCGTCCTAGTGGTTCAAACTTTTTATCCGCAAGTTTTCGAAAGAGTCTGACAATTGTGCCCAAGGGCAATGTCATGAAGCCGAAAAGAATGTTAACAAAAGTGTGATCAGCTTCAGCATAAGCCACTCTTTTTTCCACTTTATCTACTATTACTTTCAAAGAGATTTTTGTTTCTTTTGCCTTGGACCCAGCCATAATTCTGGTGTAAGCAAATGCAATGTATTTTTAATTTGTGATATATAAAAGATCGGTATTTAAAGTGGATGTAAGGTGATGAAAAGGCGTTCAATATGAAGTACTAGTTTAATGCTAATTCAATTTTCAAGTATCTTTGAAGGTGGGGTGATACGTTTTGGAGTAAATTACGGATTTAGTCCCTGTGGTTTGCACAAATTTCAGGTTTAGTCCTTAGGTTTCATTTATTACGGATATGGTTCCAAACGTTTGCCAAACCATTACGGATATAGTCCCTACGACTAACGAACGTTAAAAAAATATGTTAAGTTGATGTTAAATTACCACTATACCCCTGCCTTTTTAATTAAATATAAACAAAAAAATAGAAAAAAATCCAGACCACCTTCTTCCCAAATCCCCCTCCACACCCTTTCTTCTCCATCACCTATCTCCAGCCACCCATCTCCGACCACCTTATCTCCGGTGACACCCATCTCCGGCGACACCTCTACCACCATCACCACCTCTCCAGCTCCAACGACACCTCCTCCTTTAAAAATAAATCCCAAAGTAAACCATTTGTTTTAACATCAAAATGAAGATAAATTCCAACCATTTGACCAAGATGAAAGAATAAATCACATCTGATAGGAACAATTCCAGAAAAAAAAAATCTAAATGCCAATCACCAAACAACAAATATGTCTGTGATACGAACAATCTGTTCTTCCTTATTCCACCAACATTGATATCGGCCGTTGAAGACGAGCGACGAGAAGGGAACTCAGGTGAAGTGACGAATTTGATCCCCTCTTGTCATGATCAGCAATGGAATCTTTCCGGCAGCCATTGTCGTCACGATTGGCAATGGAATTTTTTCCGGCAACCATTTTTCCAACTTCTCACAGCGATGGCTTCGACGATGTTGGAGTTATGCCGATGTGGTGGCCATTTTTTCGACTGCTCACGGTGATTTTGCGCCGATGTTGAAGCTGCGCCGATGTGGTGGCCAGTGCTTGATTCAAGATATTGTCAATCTCCCGTCAATTCCGGCGACCACCCCCGCTGCGACCTCCAGCAACCCTCTCCTCCTCATCTCTGGTTCACAGAGACGACCTCAAAAGCTCCTCTCTCTGGTTTCGAACTAGGGTCGCGATGCCAGCGAGCCTTGAGCCGTCGTCGGAAACTGGGTGAGAGTGGTGGTTGGCGGCAGATCTGTGTATAGGGTTAGGAGAATATTGAACGGGGGTGGGGTGTGCTTTGGGTATGGGGGGTTATATTTTATTTATTAAAATAAAATTAAATGCATGGGTAGGGGCATATTAGGAATTTGTGCAAACCATAGGGACTAAATCCGTAATTTACTCTACGTTTTTTAAATTTTCATGTTTTAGGTGTTTTTTTAATGAATGTTGTATTTTTTTTTTTAAATCTTCTAGTGTTTGTTTTTTTTTGGAAAATTGGATTTAAATAATCCCAAGTTTTGAGTGTTGGCTGCTAATAATCCCATTTTCAATAATAACTCCCAGTGGTCCCAACTTTTAACTTATTTACTAATATTGGTCCCGCTGTTAAAAAACTTAACACCGTTTGACGTGACAGGTGACGTGGATATTTCTTTAAATTTCTTTTTTTTAATCCCCGCCACATCATCATCTTCATCCTCATTTCATTTTCCACCCTACCATCACCACCTGCAACCCTCTGCCACATCCTTATCAACAAACGATAAAATCCTGACATAATACTCCGATCCGATCGACGACGATACAATAGCGTGATTCTGATCAATCAACTCCTCCAGATTCCCAAAGCTCATGGGAGGTCCACGTAGATCATCAATCTTAGATCTATCATCTTCGGTCTTTTCTTCCTAAGGCTTCAATCTTTCCATATTGGCCATAAACTCTTCTTCCATTAGTAGATTCGTTCGAGCTTTAAGAGCCGTAACCTACACTTCTAATGTGGCGTCACCGTCGGCCACCGAGTGCTTGCTTCCGGTCCTTTCTGCTTGCGTTGTTTCCGGCCAACTCGAGCTGGCGGTGCGGCTGGTTCAAACTTCTTCTCCTCTTTGTCGTCGTCGTTCTTGCGATTGTCGGGGTTGCCTTGCCGGCTAAAACCTCCGGGAGTTCCTTGACCCATGATGATTTATGATTTTTTCGTCTTCGAAATGAAAAGGAGGAAGATTGACAAAGGGGTTTTTAAAGGTTCTTCACCTTCTTTCTGTGCAAGAAAACAGAGAACAGGGAGTATATTGGGGCATTTTGATCCGACCTGTATTTGCTCAGCCCGGTAAAATTTGTGTTGTGGCTTACGATTCGAATGGTTTGAAAAAGAAACATTTATTATTTCTAAAAAAAGCTGTTGATTTAAGTGATGTTGCCACAGGTCACATTCTAGTCGAATAATCTGTATGGATCTTCGTTACTGGCGATGGCAATGCGAATCGCTCCGATGACAATGCGAATCGATAAGTTCACCGGAGTTCGCCGAAGTGCTCGCCGGAGGACCAGGCTCACCGGCCCTCTCTGGTCCAACCGGTGGCGGAGGTTTGCAGGTGTTGGTGGTGGGGTGGAAAATGATAGGAGGATGAAGATGATGATGTGGCGGGGGGTTAAAAAAAGAAATTTAAAGAAATATCCACATCAGCTGCCACGTCATCAAAAACTTAACGGTGTTAAATTTTTTAACAGCGGGACCAATATTAGTAAATAGGTTGAAAGTTGGGACCACTGAGAGTTATTATTGAAAGTGGGATTATTAGCAGTCAACACTCAAAACTTGGGATTATTTAAATCCAATTTTCCAAAAAAAAACAAACACTAGAAGATTTAAAAAAAAAAATACAACATTCATTAAAAAAACACCTAAAACATGAAAATTTAAAAAACACACATAGATTCTTAAAAAAAAAAACTAGAGCCCATATCGGGTCTTGATATCCTCTCGGATTTGCAACGCGAGACTTCGTGCGGGTTCTTCATTCGGGAGCGGTTCCATGAGCTTCGCCAAATCTTTTTCTTTTTGCCGAATGTTTACGGCACTCATTTGTTGCGTCTTAAGTGACAAAAAGCGATCGAACCGGTCTTTCATTTCTTCTTGGTGGGCGGTGTAGTCCGAGGCGGTAAGGTGGAGATGGATATGGAAATGGTTGATATGGTGGAAAACCTTGGGTTGGTTGAAATGGTTGGTAATTTTGTTGGGAGTAGGAGTTAAAACCGAAGTTTTGAAAGGGAGCAAACGGTTGGAATGGTTGTGGCGGTGGAGTCATATTCGCAACATAAGCGAACAACCCATCGTCTCGTGGTTCTTGATCGTACGAGTTTGTTCGCCGGGGGTTTGGGAAACGTGGGTTTGATGAAGAACCACCACGAGGAAACATTGTTTTTTTGGTGTAGATGAGAGAATTTTAAGATTAGAGGATGAAAGGAATGTTGTGTGTTTAAAAAAATGGTTGAAGGTTATATATAGTGTAAAATAAAGTGGGTAAAGAAAAAAAAAAAAAAAAAAAAGAATTCGACCGTTCAACGGTCGAATTTACAAATCTCAAGAATTTACACGGCGCCATGCCTATAGCGGCACCCACAAAATTTTTTAACATGGCGCCCCGGGGGGCGGTATTGGGCGTTATAGGGGGCGTCATGTTAGCCAAAAATGCCCTATAACGCCCACTACAGACAGCCTAAGACACTAAACGACCAAAAAAATTGGAGGGAGTTGATTTTTTAGTTTGGCCAAAAGTATTGCGAGAAGTCCTTACAATAGGCAAATTTTATTTTCATGTGAAAGTCCAAAGTGGGACTATTTCTTACCCGACCCTGTGAAAACGGTCGTTGAAGACCACATGTGTAGTCACCAACGCCTATGGTCGAAACGACCATGGACAGATTATTTTAAGAAAACCAGATGATTTTTTTATTATTTTTTTAAAGTAACGGTCATCGACGCACCCGAAAACGGTGTCAGACGACCGTTCCAGGATTCATGGAGACGGAAATTGTCGGCGGTCGTTTGACGGAAAACGACGGTCGCCGACGACCTTTTTCAGGTGTTAACGACCGTGGATGACACATGTCGCACCGTGGTTGGTCATGAGAACAGTCGTTTTGGGTTTAAACGGAGGTCCTTAGCGACCGTTAATGTAGGGCTAAAAGCTG
The DNA here is from genome assembly GCA_039602395.1 of Deinandra increscens subsp. villosa. Lineage (NCBI taxonomy): Eukaryota > Viridiplantae > Streptophyta > Magnoliopsida > Asterales > Asteraceae > Deinandra > Deinandra increscens. The sequence goes on from JBCNJP010008030.1 coordinate 15,097, forward strand.
GATAAAAAAATTTCATAGGGCTATTTTCGTCCCAAACTTAATCAAAGTGGTTATTTTTGTCTTATCTCTTTATATAATCTTGAGAACCGACCAAAAAAACACCCCGAAATTTTGTGAACACTCTGCTAACCTATCATAAAAGGCAGCTTGATTAAGGTTAATTGCAATACTCTTCCCATTTCCCCAATCCCCCACTCCATTTTTGGTGCCACCTCATCATTCCCCACCCCTTCCCATTTTTCCCCATTTTGTGTGCAATGGTTTCCCCATTTCCCCATTTCCCCAATCACTTTTTTTATAATAAAATAATTAAAATAAAATACTAATTAAAACAAATACATTTTATAAATAAAAATTAAATCCTAACATTACAAATAAAAAAAAAAGTCCTAAAATTACTTATTCAATCCAAAAAAAAAAAGTCCTAAAATTACTTATTAAAAAAAAATTTCAGAAATTTTCGGGATCAC
>JBCNJP010008032.1:0-45364 GCA_039602395.1 Deinandra increscens subsp. villosa
GTCGGTTGGAATCGAAAAAAAAAACCGTGACCAAACACCTTTTGTCACGGTTTTTTTCCGTGGCCAAAGGTGAATTTTGACGTAGTGTCGATTTTATCGCGTTGTGTGTTGACATAATACAACTTGAGTATCATTCTTATAACCTCCACTATTATGTTTTAAATACGTCTCATATCTAGAATATTAAACACAGGTCTTGTGGATAAATATTGTAAATGCACACATTATGCCTTAACTTACACACGTTATCACATCAGGAAGCACACATTCGGTCAAATTATTTAGATACATGCATATATTAATATGTGAGTTGAGTATGTATTTGCACAGTTCCTCATGAAATATCGTGCGGATGACAATAGTGCATAGGAAACAAAGTCAAACTCGCTGGCTTCACGGTAACCTAGGTTCTACAGATAGAATTTCCCATTACATATACATGTATATATATATATATATGTTAAAAACGACAAAGACATATATTATTGTTGTCCGTCATTCTCGCCGGAAGGTCCCCTCTAACGAGCTTCCGTTCCGGTCGAGTCCAGGATGGCCGCACGCCGGACCATCTCCTCCGGTTGAATTTACAATGGCCGAACGAATTCTTACATCATTCATATATGCTCTGATGATCACACTCAACCTCGCCGGAGACCAGTAATTCTTCCGGACGGCACCTCATAAGAGGGTCACCTCTCCGGTCCGGCACTCCCCGGGTTTTCTTACTAGTCTACCCGTCTCTCCGGATTCTGGACGGTATTATCGTGTGCTACGCATCACCGAACTCGCCGGACATTTATTTTCGTCTGGCATGATCCTCGTGATATATGTCATAGGCCCGAACCACCGGACATCGTATATTTCAGAAGAATCTCAGCTCATGACGATTTCATCACGTCCAGATAACACGAACTGGGCGACACACCCATCAGACGGCTTCGTTCCTATTGCCGAAGTACATCAACGGATGGCTCTCCTCCCGCCGGACGGCTTTCTCTTTTATATTTTAAACGGATTTCTCCTGCCGGACGACCTTCGCAAATCAGAGTAGGTTGTGGGTCGCTGTGACCGTCACCAAACGGACGCCATCTTGTCCTAGCGACAACGGCCGGACGACATCTCCTCAATCTCTTTCGCCGGACGGTGAATATTCGAGGAAACTATCAGACTTGTCGGGTGATAACTGTTTGTCAGGCCGTTTCAAATCCCCAACTTAGATTGATTTTGTAGTAGTGGAAGCTAGGGTTATCGAACCTAGGGAATATGTGGAACTTGACTAATTGATTAAACTAACTTAACTAAATTACCAATTACCTAAAATTAACTAATTTGCCACTTGGCTGTTTTGAGTTGTTGGGTGAATTAATTACTAAATTAACTAACTTTAAACTAAAAACTTAATTGAACTATCAAATGAGAAAAGCTAACCACTTTTGGATCCTGGTTGGCTACCGATCTAGGCAAAACCTAATTACTTGCTAGTGACACATAGACATGCCCCCAATTGCCTTTTTGACCTAATAACCTAAATTCCTAATGGGCTGATTAGTTCCTGCCGCAAGAAAGTGCTAGATCATGTCAGGAGACCACTAAAACCCTAGGTTACTAGTTAGGTTAAACAATTTTAGCATGCGGGTGTTCAACGGTTCCAAGGATTCCGGAACAAATAGCAAATAACCAATTAAGAATAGAACGATTTTACTAACCAATCACCAAAAGCAGTTAGAGGTGATTAGCCGGACATAGCTAATGAAACAGACATAATCATAATGAAAGATTGCATTAATAAACTTTACCGAATGATTGAAATCTCCAGAAAGCTCCAAAACAAGGTTGAAATTCGTAACCCTAAGCCCTCTGGTCGCACAAGAATGAAGATCGATCTCAAAAATACTTATCAAACAAGTTTAAATAGTAAACCCTAAAAAATCTTCTGTCGACTGATTTGGGGCGTACCGCCCCAAAATATGCAATTCTGGGCGTACCGCCCGGATTTCTAATCTCGGCTGGTTTCTTCAACTTTCGGGCGTACCGCCCTGATTTCTGTACTCCTGGGCGTACCGCCCCCGGTTTTGATCTCAGGAACTTCTCTTCTATGTCTTCTAAGTCTTCACTCGTTCCTCGATCGTTTCTCAGCTACTGTACCGATCAGCTTCAGGCTTCTTCATAAAACTCCACTTTTAGCACATTAAGCTCACGGTTCCTCAAAACACAAAACTCGTGAAAATGCAACGTAATCCAACCATTATTATAAATAAGTATGACAAATTAAGAACAATAATGATGACACATTGGACTAACATCATCGGGCGTTTATTTCGGCCCGGCAAGATTCTTGGGACACCTATTACAGTTCGGTGAACAACCATCTGAACCAAGAGGTTGTCGACCACCACAGATGAAGTACTTCTGGTACATGAAACTCAAAGTCTCATAACTTTGAGTCAAATTCACAGGTCATAAAGAAAGGAAAAACATGGTACAACCTACATTGGACATTTGTAGGTGAAGATCTCTGAATCTGTAATATACAAAGGACAAAGAAACTTGTAGGTCCTAAAAAAACGTCTTATCCAAACGGCAATATTGCGATCATTTCGAGTTATCAATTCCGGACACAAATTTGTTGCCGGACGAATATTTCTGGCGGAAACACTATATGGCCGGACGGAACCTTACGAGTCAGGCCGGCATTTCTTCTCCGGTCCGGTCTTCTGCCGGTTCTCTTACAGAATTACTTACCTCTCCGGACGACACACCTGGTTTCTCGATGGTATTTTCGTGCGCTTCGCATCATTGAACTTTCCGGACATTTATTTTGGTCCGGTAAGATCCTCGCGATATCTATTACAGATCCGGACGGCAACCCGCCTTAGTAGCAATCTTCGCCCAACGGCAAACTGCTTGCCGGACCGTCTATATTCTCCGCCGAACGGTGGGCCACTAAGGGATCAAAGATACACTCCTCTGGATAATCGGATCAGACGAGTCTCGAACACCGGGCCGTCCATCTTCTCCGCCGAACGGTCGGCCTCGGGCCAGTTGCGTTTCACACCACCTTCGCCGGACCATACCCGCTCCGGTTATGCCCGCTCCGGTAATACCTGCTCTGGTCGCGTCAGCTCCGGTTACACCCCTCAGAAACATCGCCGAATTTTGAGTCAAAATAATACGATGTGAATTATGAAGTTATCCATAGTTTCTAATGATGACAATTTGTTGTCAGTTTTGGAACTCTAAAAAACACGGTACCTACCCTCACTAATTGAGATTTTCAATTCTAACCCTTATCTATTGATAAATATACATTACATTTCTCCAAGTTGTTTCTTTAACAATACATGTTAAAATATACGAGAAAATATGCCCACGCCAACATATGGCGCGGATGTGAATGTTTATTCGCATTTAATTATGTCTAAAGTCTTATTCAATTACTTACCTTGAAACTAATTTGAAGTTACAAACTTCATTTAGTAGTCATATCTTGACATCACATATAAAGACATATCCCTACATTACTCTTTATATTTTTCTTACTTATAAAAAATGATCTAACAAATTATTTTTAAGTTCAATGCTTCTAATCTGAGTTAACAGCTTTGAACTGGGGGACTAGTACGGTATAACACCGCTATGACCTTCGACGACTATACGCTTTTGGAAGTTCTTGAGAAGTGTCACCCCATTTAGGCTACTTGTCTAGCCAACTAGAAGATGTATTATTTATTCGGACATTCCGAAGTGATGGGCGATTTATTACTCATTCAATTATTAAATAGCACTCGTGAGTGCCGAACGACTACTCCATGTTGCCACACACAACATGAGAGTATTTTTAACCGTGAAGAATGGTTATCACAAATGACATGCATCATTTCGCATCGCCCTTATTATTATCATCAACGAAGGTACATTCTATTATCAGGAAGAACGATTAACGTTAACATCGAGCAAATATTCAGTGTTCATCTTATTATTATTATCAAAGTCGATCGACTTGACACACATATATTATTACACAAGAACCATATGTTCAGACATTATTACCTCCTTCTAATCTGAAGGAGGACATTATTATCATCACCGGCGCGGACCGGACATTATTATGCAAAAATCATATGTTCAAATACTATGACCTCCTTCTAATCTGAAGGAGGACGTTATACTCAAGCATCAATCTATGGCTATTATTATCAACAAAGACATAATACACGTCTTCTAACATCATCATATATATCCTCTAGAGTTGAAGGAAGACATCATATTTATTGGTTATAGTGGTCTACTACCACATACACTGGTCCCACTACCATTATTGAACGCACAAGCCGTTCGGTCTAATTATTATGGATCAGACAATTATGAGATATTCTTTAATTGAGCATCTTATGACATCGGCAAATGGTCAACAGGTTCTATCATTTTTACCTCGACTATTGATTCATCTACATTTAGTTACAAGTCTTTAATTATGGCACACCCATAAACTACGACTTTTCATATAAGTACACTTGACGTATTTACGCTTGCCAATTAACAATTTATTTTGCAGAGTCATTACTTATATGATTATTTTGGTAGTTCCGGCCGTACGGACACCACCACTTAGTATTTTATTTTAAGTGGTCTCGGTCTTACACCGACCACTTATATGATTATTTTGGTGGTTCCGGCCGTACGGCCACCACCACTTAGTATTTTATTTTAAGTGGTCTCGGTCTTACGCCGACCACTAATATGATTATTTTGGTTGTTCCGGCCGTACGGCTGGTTCACCACTTATCATTTTATTTCAGTGGTTCGAGTTTACACTCAAACCACTCTTTATATGATTATTTTGGTGGTTCCGGCCGTACGGCCACCACCACTTAAGTATTTTATTTTAAGTGGTCTCGGTCTTACGCCGACCACTAATATAATTATCTTGGTTGTTCCGGCCGTACGGCTGGTTCACCACTTATCATTTTATTTCAGTGGTTCGAGTTTACACTCAAACCACTCTTTATATGATTATTTTGGTGGTTCCGGCCGTACGGCCACCACCACTTAGTATTTTATTTTAAGTGGTCTTGGTCTTACGCCGACCACTAATATGATTATTTTGGCGGTTTCGGCCGTACGGCCACCACCACTTACTATCCTATTTAAGTGGTTCTGGTCTCACGCCGACCACTACTTCTATTATTATTCTGGTGGTTCCGGTCGTACGGCTGGATCACTACTTATTATTTTATTCAAGTGGTTCTGGTATTACGCCAAACCACTACTTACATTATTATCTTGTAGGCCACACAAGGACGGCTGGCTAATGTCGTTCGGTCCACAGGACAACAATATACCATAACACTGCAACAGTGCAGCGTCCCTCCCGCACGGATAAGGGTCCCCGCGGTCTCTGTGACTACTCACAACCGACAAGGGACCAAACTCCGGGCGGTGACACAACAAACGACAGGCCAACTGTGACAATCCGTCTTTTCAGGTCCTTTCTCCGTCCTTTCCTGATTTAACCTAAACCTAAATTGTAATAAATGCTGGATGAACAATTATGTGATTGACTTACGTTGACCATAGCAACTAGGGTTTGTGTGACCATCACTATACGAGCACGCACTTGAGTTTAGACGTTTGATATTCTATGATTTAATGTAAATCATACGTTATGTTTTTATGTGAACGTTTTGTCATTTCTAGTGACAATTGAAATTATGATTTTATGTGATATATTTATACATATATTCACATGTTATTCTATGATTTTATGTGATAACACGTCACGTGATTATACGTAACATTTCTATTATTTTATGTGAGTTACACACGTATCGCTATGATTTTATGTTCACTATTTTATATAAACTCAAAGTATGTATTTATGGATTATTATTCATGATTTTATGTGACGAATCAAGAGTAATATATTTTATAAGCATTTTAAGTTAAATATATTTTGACAGCACGTTAAGTCGTCATCCAAGTTATCTCCGTTAGCCTCGTCAGCTTTGACTAACCACTTCTAAATATGGAGGGACTAACCTTGCCACTTCCTAAACATATTATAAGTAACCAAACGTTCAGGGACTCACCATGTAATTACCCCAAAACCTGATGTTCAATATGAAATAATGTGAGGGACTGAGTATGCAAATAACTAAAAGTCGATTTCAAGACTTAAATTGAAACCGAAGTCGGCGACCTTTCTGTTCCGGTAACTCCCACCTCCCTCACTTAAACCATCGAAATCAACTCCCGTCTCTCCAATTCAATCATTTACGACACAAATACCTTAACACCCATTTGATCAGTCTCCATCACCTTCAAACTATCTATTTCTCTCTCTCGTGAGTTCACCACCAGAAGAACCGTAGACCACCGCAACAGAGTCGTCAGATCGTCCCTTGCTTTGATATACCACTGTCGTATTATCATTCGATCTACATCATTGTCGGACTCGCACTCAGTAGCAACGAGTGCAACAGCAACGATTTAAATCATCACGGAAGGTGCCGGTGTCAGATCGGGTTTCGGTTCAAATCGTTCATCATCGTCTTCGTGTTTTGGTGTTCGTTCACATCTAAGGTAATCCTATCAACACCCTTAGTCTTTTGTTTGTATTATTCGTAGGCGTCCGTACTTCCATGTTAAAGTTCTGTATTTTTTTTCCGGTTGTTAATGGAGGTTGGGGGTACGTAGGGTTTATGGTGGGGAAGAAGACTCGCGCTCCCATATTGTTATGTATTTCATTATCTAGCTAAAAAACCAAACAGGTGGGTTGTCCGGATGGTTGCGACTAAGGTTGGGTAATTGAGGGTCTTGGGTTCGAGTCCCGAACTCCTCTTTCTTTTTCTGTATTGTTTTTCTAAAACCGGGTTTCAGTCCCTACAACGTATATAATCAATTCTGTTGGATTGTTAAACAATTGAGCCTCTAGCCCAGTGGTTTGGGCGCTGCAAATGGAACCAGATGTCACGGGTTCAAACCCGGTGACCTCCAGTTTTGTTGTTTTATTTTATTTCTTGTTTTGTTGACCTTTTCTTGACCCAAAACTTGTCATGGATCGTTCTCTCATGTCATTTTGGACCCGTAGAAACCCTCATGGACATCTTTATATTCGTATTTATCTCATTGGTTCATATAATATGATTATATGAAACATTGGCTTTCGACAAGAATTATAAAGGATGTATATTTGGAAAAATATAAAAAGATACGTATTTGGGAAATATAAAATGAACATTTTGGTAACCCTTATATTTATGTAGAAAAATACGTATACGAATAATACATTTTGGTTGTACTTCGCAATATAAACATTTTATACGTTCGGATATATATACACACACACATATATATATATATATATATATATATATATATATATATATATATATATATAGGGAAAAGATAAATTGGAACCACCCTTGAGTTGGAAAATCATTGGAACCCACTTTTCATCCATTGATCAAGTTCATCCAATGGCTGTATTTATTTCTGATTTTTGATTTAATTTAAACCCATTAATTACTTAGTAAAGTTGCTTTTAGGGGTATTTATGTCTCAAATTATTTTATTTTTCCCAAAGCACATGTACTTTTGCAGAGACCAGATTTATCTTCCCCACCATTCCCTAAAAGATTAAACCCCATTTCACACCACAAAAACCCAGTTCATGACAAATTCATATACGCACCACAAAAACCAAAAGCCCTTGAATCCACCACAACACCCACTTCAATTCCATGGATGACAACATCGGAGATGCAACCGAAACGAAGATGAGCAACAACGCCGGTGGTCGCTCCGGCGATGAACCGACCCAGATCCAGCGAACCCATCCTCCGCCGATACCCACAATCTTAGATCCGGTGATGAACCGACTCAGATCCGGATCCTGCGATGAACCGACCCAGATCTTCTGAAGCACTGATTAGTATGCCTCTGCTAATCACCGATCTATGTCTCTTCGAGGTACTTATTCAACCTCTTAAGTCTCGGCTGTCCTTTTTGTGAAAGTTGTTTTGGCTATCTAACTTGCAAATATAAAGAGGATGATGATGAGTCTTCTAAATATCTAAATTTAACTCAGCTTTGATGAGTTATACAGTACCATTCTCAAGCACATTTATAAATGGGTTTTGTAATTTTCTGTCTTCCTTCTGTGTCTCCTTTTATCAAATTTGGAATTGAAAATAATTATTGGCATCATCCATTTAATTAGTTAAAGATTTAAATAGTTTACAATTTCAAGTTTTTGGAATTAAAGATCGTAGTTTGCAATGATGATGGGACATTTTTTTAATTGTTTTTTAATCCCTGATACAATTTTTTTGTACTTTGATGTTATATACAGTTTGCAATGTTTTCATTCTAAAGATCTACATATACAAGTCGGTTGAAGCGGTAGAAGTGTTATTTGTAGTTCTTTTAAGAACTACATAAAAAGTATGTAAATTTTAGTAGTATATTTAATAAATCTTTCTTAAAAAATTGTTTATTATTCGATCGGTTGAAGTGGTAGAAGTCACAAATTCCAAAAAAAAATAGTTTCTTTTAATGATATTACATATGTAACTTTACCACTCAGAATCTTTTTTGGTGTTTTGTCTAATTATATATATTTGGAATTGGGGTTCATAATATCTTATTTTTTACATATGTAATAACCGATGTTACATATTTTTACATATGTAATTTTATCACTTACAATCTAATGAGTATTTTTACATATGTAATATATATGTACTATCTCACGAAATTTTTGACATATGTAATATCTTATTTTTTACATATGTAACAACTGATATGACATATTGAGTAAATTATTCAAGAATGAGTAAATTATTCAAGAATGAAACGTTTGTACACTTAAGCATGTATAAGCGCTTCAAAGTTAAAAAATACTAGAGAACCGAGACCCGAACCCTTATATGGTTTCACGGGTCGGTCCGGTTCGGTCCGGTTCGGTTCCTCGGTTTTTCGGGTCGGAACCGTGAATTGCTCACCCCTAAATCTGTGTATTTCTCTATTTGTGCATTCCATAACCCCAATAGATGAACATGTGTAACTTGTTTTATAATTTGTTTTATAATTTGTTTTATAATGCTACATGTAACTTGTTTTATAATGCTACATGTGTAACTTTTATTGAATATGTAACTTGTTTGATAATGCTACATATGTAACTTTTTAACTTGAATATGTAACTTTTTTGATGTTTTTTTTATTTTTGTTTATATACCATGTGTTAAATGTATATATCAATTAAACTTGTTTCTTGAATTTTTGCTAATTAAAAATCATAAAAGTATGCTAAAGTGTCTTGTTGATATGTTTAAACTTGTTTATAAAAGTTACATATGTAACTTTTATTGTGAATGTTACATATGTAACTTTCTTGATGTTTTTTTTGTTTTTGTTTATATACCATGTGTTAAATGCATATATCAATTAAAATTGCTTCTTGATTTTTTACTAATAAAAGATCCTAAAAAAATGCTAAAGTGTCTTGTTGATATGTTTAATAGTCCATACAAGTTACATACGTAACTTGTTTGATAATGTTACATATGTAACTATTTTGATGTTCAAGATGTAACTTGCTTGATGTTTTTTTTTTTAATTTTTATTTATATACCATGTGTTAAATGCATATATCAATTAAACTTGTTTCTTGATTTTTTTTTCCTAATAAAAGATCCTTAAAAGAATGCTAAAGTGTCTTGTTGATATCTTTAATATTGTTCATACAAGTTACATATGTAACTTGTTTGATAATGTTACATATGTAATTTTTTGTTTGATAACGTTATATATGTAACGTTTTTTGATGTTTTTTATTTTTATTTTTGTCTATATGCCATGTGTTAAATGCTTAACATATATTTCTAATAATATATCTGAGTTATATATGTAGATAAAACTAATGAATTTTGTTTTTCTTTGTAGGTGAATGTATTTTTTTGTGAAATCTGAAGATAATTATCAAGCACTGAAGAATAAATAGTTTTAGATGTTTATGTAGCTTGTTATATAAATTTTTTGACAATTTTTTATTTGTTTTGATATACTTTGTTATATCAAAATGTATATTGTTAATTGTGTTATATTTGGTGTTAACCGTAATATTTTTTAATTAGGTATATTTGTAATTTTTTTGCTTTACAACAAATAAAAAAATCTTTTTTTATAATAATTATTTTCAAAATTAACTTGTCCTCGCGAATATATATGCCGTTGATTGTAATATTTTTGTTCAGACTCAAAAAAGTTACGTATGTAACATTTCGTATGTGTAAATACGTGTTTTATATTCTTGTGAATTTAAAAACGTTTTAAAAGGTAAAATAAAAAAATCTGCAAAAAGGATAAATGATGGACAAAAGAGGAGAGAGGAGAGATAAAAGAAGAGAGAGGAGAGAGGAGAGAGAAAAGAAGTTAGAGGAGAGAAGAGAGAGAATGAGTAATTTACTTTGTTACCCTTTTATCTATGTATATGTGGAGCATTGTGAGCTATTGATTTAGGTTCCAAGGATTCTCCAACTCAACAAGGGTTCCAATTAACCCCAACCCTATATATATATATATATATATAAACATATTTTAACTACTCGGTTTTATAAATGTATAATAAATATCTTTTGATTAACATTTTGATGAGCATTATAATTTTGGCTAAAATGTCATTGTCAACTTGATTTGGTTAAACGATTTTGTCACGTATCGAGTTGGAAATTCTCACACACGTAACATTGTGATTTATTCGTCATTTAAAGGTCGTCTAGGCTATGTCACTCATGCTGGACACACACTTATATTATCATGCTCGTTAGGTGTTTGGTAGAGTACACAAGACCTGCTTGTTGCTACTTGCTGTTATTATTTATCTGGAATTTGCTGTGCACCCGAAGGTGAGTTTCACGGCCCCATTTTACTGTTTTAATCCTTTTGGGGGAGATTAACATGCATGATTTACACAACTGAGATAATTAGACTTTTATATATCACTTGAAGTACTTGTAGCAAACTGATACAACAAAGTCCTTCTTATGGTACCGTTAGTATTAATGGCGATAGCGGGAGATATATTGTAGTACTACTGGGTCTGACAAACCCCACCCGGGTCAGTCGCGCTGACTCGATTGGATATCGAACGGGTGTTATATTCGTCCTAAACACAACAAGGCAAACTGCGCAAACTGTAAACAACTGTTAGCTTCGGTGACCATCAACGTGCGAAGTTTCATGTATATAGCCTAGCTAGCTATTTGATATATATTAGTGATTATGCTCTTACAACTTAACTGTTGTTGAACAGTCAATCTTAAACTCAACTTGACTATTGTTGAATAGTCAATCTTAAACTCAACTTGATTGTTGTTGAACAATCAATTTTAAACTGAACTTGAACTGTCGATGAACAGTTGATTTACACTGAACTGGGACTGTTGTTGAACAGTCGATTTACATTCAACTGATGAACTGAATAAACCTGTGAACTCACCAACCTTTGTGTTGACACTTTTTAGCATGTTATTTCTCAGGTTGCGGATGTTCGAGTATCACGAGTACGCATGCATGAGTATTTGAAAACCCTTTTATTGTCTTTGAACAAGCCACGTCACCTTGGGTGATGGTGTTTTTACATTAATACTTTCATTGCATTTACGCTTCCGCATTTGTAAAACTCTGTATTTATATTTTAATGAAATATACAACCTTTTTATTAAATACTGGTCGTTTGGTGTAACTAATGGACGGCGATCCTGGTTTGTCACGCTCCCTGCGGCGCGTTATCGCGCGTGGGATTTTTTTGGGGGTGTGACAGATTGGTGTCAGAGCCATTGGTTACAGCGAACTAAGATTGGTCTTAGACCTTAACTGTTTTGCATTAGTGGCACTTAAACATTTCTCTCATGCATCGTGATACTCACTCCTACACACACCTGGTTTACGATTTGTCGTTTACATCATCCAATCCCCTTATACTCACGGCGAGGAGCCGGTTAGTCTTGAATCATTTTTCTTAACCTCTCTAAGTCGTGTACCTCTTGGTTAACATCCATGGACGACGAGACGTCGAATCAGATCAGAGGATCACATCTGCACTCTTGACGAGTCGTTTGCTGCTCGGAATTATTCTAGACTGAAGGACTGGGCGTAGTACCCCGAAATTAGGCGCACACTTACTTAGGAAGGTAGTGTGATACCTCATTTTACTCTTAAACCTTTTTCTCATAGTGTGTGAGATTCTTGTTGAACCTGACCTACCTACATCGCTGAACTCTCATGTTCAGGAAACATAATCATGACGTGCTAATAGTGTGATCATTCGACTATAGTAGCGGTAACATTGTATGAAATCAAGTACCTGCCTATGGGGCACTTATATTAACTTTCGTTATCCTAATCGTCTTCACATTTGCTGTGATCTCTCAAGATCTTTCCCTTTCTCGATTTTATCGCGTTGTATGTTGACATAATACAACTTGAGTATCATTCTTATAACCTCAATGAAACCTGATGCGGGTCAACTGAAATCTCCTCTTTGTGTATCGGATTGCGATCACGCTAGTATTAATTATTCTCTAACTTCGAGCTAAACTAGGTTCATTGTGATAAACCTTATTCGAATTCTGTTAAGCAAAATTTATGGCTGACTCGCTTCGGGTGGTTCATTCCCATTTAAAACGAACATTTTATCCTCGAAACTTGTCTTTTGACAAATTCTGGTCAAGATAACCTTAGTTTAGTGACCACATTCTTCATACACACTCTAGGGTTATGTCATCTGTACTCCACCGTACCTGGTAGCTAAGTAAGAGGAGACATGGTGACAATACAAGGTAAATTACCCTTACGGGTGCACACGTAAATGTAATTTGCAGTGTATGGAAATCCTGGAGAATCCTACTAAGCAAGCTAATGGTCGTAATTGGGAGCAAATTTCTATAATTTTTTTTTCTCGTGGGGCTGAATGTTGAGCATGTTGAAATTCGACTAGATGATCGAAGTCATCTATCTTGTAAACACTATCGCGCATGATATCATCTCTTATATATATGGATTCTAGTCCATTCGTGAACCCTTTGACACCTATTACGAATGTTAGTCCGGAAGGGGCACCGTTTAACTCATGTATTTAAATGACAAGTCTTTCGTAACTACGAACACTCTCGACGAAATATTCAACTGGTTTGAACTCATTTTGAACCATAATTCTACCTTTGCGACTTTACCTACCATATCAATCCTCGAAACTTTATGATTGTGAGACAACTTGTATATACATTCACCGAACGAATTCCTAGGCAACATTTGATAAACGAACTAGTTCAAGCATATACCGTGAGCATTGGAGCATATTTGTTGGCTAAAAACTCTTGTGAATTGTCCCTGTGAATATTCATATTTCTTGATTTTCTTGTGCAAACCAATACTTGTTGCCAGCAACATCGACACGGTTGTACGAACTGCCTACCGCACCGCAAACATATTTATCTCTAATGAGGTTAATGTTAGTGAGAATCCTTCCTGACTTTCAAACTAATGACTCCCAGTTTTAACGTAAGGACTATTCTGATTGATCTCCTGAGCCTGAACTATCGACTTTTGTTTGCATAATTCAATCTTATATGATTTAGCAATCGGCAATTTCTGATTCTCGTGCTTTGTAATCCTTTATGTCGTGGATAAGCTTCTAAGCTTTGAACCGAAATGTGTTACACTTTTGGTTAATTTTTCTACTAGTGAACACCATTGATGATAAGGCCACCTTGTGCTTCAATCGCGGTAACAATACCAAGCTTTATATGGAAACTCTATTTGCACCGTTGAGCGTGAATTTCTTGTTATCGATAGCTAACTGTGCGATCAAACTATATTTACCCTTCTTACACATTGAGTACACCAAGTTATCCCTACATTTATACATTTTTTTTAGTGCTCATGTCCTGACAGCTATCGACAAATTCTTGGTGTACGGATCCTCATCATCCTTTTCACGAAACTTTCATTGATGAACTTCTGGTTTGAACTTAAACCTTGTTGGCCTGTTTATTTATTTTATCTTCTTGAAATCTGAAGGGTTATGACATTCGCACTGCGTGTGTAAACCTCTCGAGGATCTTCACGAGAATAGCAAAGCTTACGCATCCTACTGGTCTCGTATATGGAAATACCTACACCTTTTGTTTGTACAACGTACTGAGGTTTTAATCTCTCGCCCCTTTACCTTCAAGCGTATGGGAAAAACTTGACGTCCTCTACTTTCGATAAAATAACCAGTGTGGTTTGACTAATAGCTGGTAATGGTAAGTTGTTGGTACGCCTTCAAGGTGCTAGTAGTGTGGTGGGTTAGCTGCGGTACACCCTATATATAAACATTGGTGGCACGTTGTATGTAGGACCAGTACCAGACCAATGATTGACTTTAGAGTCATACACAAGAGCATCGTCATGAGAAACTCCATCTAACAGGAGTAGATCCTCGACAAAACTGTTTAATGCCACTTTCTTCGAGATTACAGATATCCCTTATGTATTTCTACCAAAAGAGACATGCCCGAAATAATCAAACTCCATGCTTTCAGAAGACTCTCCTTCGTGAGTTCTGACTCCGATGAACATCAATGTTTTGAAAATCAGAGATTTTCCCTTATGAATGACAAACCACCTGATCGAATGATCAACTCCAACTTTTAGAAGCATGTGTAAGAAATAGATCGACTTTCGTTTAAAGGACGCTACTTTTGGGTCGACGACCTGTTTTTATAAACTTTCTGGCATTCACTAAGGTGATCGCCCCCGATCCTTTTCTATGAAGCACCGATTTGACCTTTTGAGCCGCAATACGCATGCGCTAAACCCTAAAGAAAACTCATATGTCCAGAAAATCAAAGCCCAAAACCACTTTTGAACATCTTGATGTTTTATGCTTCGCAGACACCCTTTTTATAACACTTTCGTGCTTTATCTTACTTTTGAAGACCATTTGAACCGATGCTTTGACAAGAAAGGAAGCATGACGCATTAAGCGCAAGAACACCAAGGAAATTAGGCACACTGTCGAGCTTAAACAATGAAGATTTCCTAACGAGCTATTTACTCTATTGAATTGCATAACCATTGACACGCTCATTTCAATATTTATTTATGTGAATTCCTTGCCAAATCCTGTCAAGCACATTATATGTTTCGCTCTGAATTTTATATTATCTATCCATTACGTTATTTGCATCCTCCCTGCTGGTATTTTCACCAGTGCCAGTTTAAACTCACATGTCATCCTTGGAATGTGTAGTTGCGATTATCGTAAGCTTGCTATCTCATCGCTTACTCGAATTCACGAACTAAGCCGTTGGCGCTTTTCCTCTATTTGTTATTATTATGCTTGATTTCATGTGTATTCTTGCAGAACACTTTTCGGTATTCAACACCTCGTAGTTTACACTTTTATTTTATTGGGTCTTTACTCTAAATTTTTTTTCTTTAGCAAGGTAATATGCATGATGATATGTCGTATTTGACTTCAACTTTAATTTGAACCTAATTGTCTATGTTATTTCTTGAATAGCTCTTAACAGAATTTAGTTTGTGAGCAACTGTTGAACCATTTTAACCATGATAAATAGTTTGTTTGCTTCTGACCTTATCATGAGAAATGTTTACAAAACATATGTGTTTATGCATGCTAAATTTGAGAATCTAATCCTATATTTAGGGTATAGAAACTGATTAATCATTAAAGTGTTGGTTTAAACATAAGTTGCATAGAATTGCATGATTAGTTATGTGTATGAAACGTCTTAGGAACCAGAAAATAACATGTTGTGAATGTATTAACTTGATTTGGGTATGAAAACCATACACCATACAAGGTCCAAAGTCTCTTACCTCGGTGGGAATGACAAGACTGTGTGAAGTTGCCCCGTCAACTTTGCACCGTATGGGTTGTGTTGGTTAGTTTATGAACTTATATGCTACAAACATGCCATGTTAGGGTCGTATGCTAGTGTATAAGGTGTTGGGACAATTGTATGCGTTGTATGGTAAGACCTTCATGAATTGCATGCTAGTATGAGTTGAATACATCAACCAGTAATAAAAGCCTTCATAGAGACTCAAATGTTATCTAAACTGTTATTGCATAAAATGTGAATTTCTATGTTTTTATAAATCATGTGAACTTAATTGGTCATAACTCCATAAAGTACTACATCAACCAATGGTTCCTAATGTTAACTTGATCATTCATGTGTAATTCTATGATATTTGCTAGTTGGTAGGCAAAATCCAGGTGTTTACATTTTCGTTACACGATGGGTCTTTAAAAAAAAACCGATTGACCTGATGCACACACAATCTTCTCATACTCAAATTTCTTTCTATTCGATTCACCTGGGTTATTGGTGAATGCGAATGCCTTAACTAAAAACAACACACGAAATGGGAATCACACTCCTAGCATTGAGCACAATAGCTGGAGGCTACGCGGACATATTATGGTCCTTCTTTGCATTGAAATTTATCATGTTACTCTGTTCGGCCTTTTCACTTAACACGATTTCCGTAATGCGGTTGTTTTTTTTTTCATAGGAGAACGTTTGATAGGATAATCACATTCTATACTTTCGATTTGAAATTTTTATAAAATTCTCTAAACATTTGACATGTTCCTAACAGTGGGTACACATTCTTGATCATGACATCAATCACTCCTTTTGGAGTAGGAAACCAGGATTCTTTCGATATGTTGCATTTAATTCGACTCTTCAAAAAATTGTAACTGATTTAAATTTCAGGACGAAATTTCTTAAACAAGGGGATGATGTCACGACTGGGAATTTTTTTTTTCTCTTTCTCTTGTGACCAACTTGTTAACCATGTTATTCAATTTTCGGAACGAAAATTCTTCGACAAGGGGATACTGTGACAATCCGTCTTTTCAGGTCCTTTCTTCGTCCTTTCCTGATTTAACCTAAACCTAAATTGTAATAAATGCTGGATGAACAATTATGTGATTGACTTACGTTAACCATAGCAACTAGGGTTTGTATGACCATCACTATACGAGCACGCACTTGAGTTTAGACGTTTGATATTCTATGATTTAATGTAAATCATACGTTATGTTTTTATGTGAACGTTTTGTCATTTCTAGTGACAATTGAAATTATGATTTTATGTGATATATTTATACATATATTCACATGTTATTCTATGATTTTATGTGATAACACGTCACGTGATTATACGTAACATTTCTATTATTTTATGTGAGTTACACACGTATCGCTATGATTTTATGTTCACTATTTTATATAAACTCAAAGTATATATTTATGGATTATTATTCATGATTTTATGTGACGAATCAAGGGTAATATATTTTATAAGCATTTTAAGTTAAATATATTTTGACAGCACGTTAAGTCGTCATCCAAGTTATCTCTGTTAGCCTCGTCAGCTTTGACTAACCACTTCTAAATATGGAGGGACTAACCTTGCCACTTCCTAAACATATTATAAGTAACCAAACGTTCAGGGACTCACCATGTAATTACCCCAAAACCTGATGTTCAATATGAAATAATGTGAGGGACTGAGTATGCAAATAACTAAAAGTCGATTTCAAGACTTAAATTGAAACCGAAGTCGGCGACCTTTCTGTTCCAGTAACTCCCACCTCCCTCACTTAAACCATCGAAATCAACTCCCGTCTCTCTAATTCAATCATTTACGACACAAATACCTTAACACCCATTTGATTAGTCTCCATCACCTTCAAACTATCTATTTCTCTCTCTCTTGAGTTCACCACCAGAAGAACCGTAGACCACCGCAACAGAGTCGTCAGATCGTCCCTTGCTTTGATATACCACTGTCGTATTATCATTCGATCTACATCATTGTCGGACTCGCACTCAGTAGCAACGAGTGCAACAGCAACGATTTAAATCATCACGGAAGGTGCCGGTGTCGGATCGGGTTTCGGTTCAAATCGTTCATCATCGTCTTCGTGTTTTGGTGTTCGTTCACATCTAAGGTAATCCTATCAACACCCTTAGTATTCTGTTTGTATTATTCGTAGGCGTCCGTTCTTCCATGTTAAAGTTCTGTATTTTTTTCCGGTTGTTAATGCAGGTTGGGGGTACGTAGGGTTTATGGTGGGGAAGAAGACTCGCGCTCCCGTATTGTTATGTATTTCATTATCTAGCTAAAAAAACCAAACAGGTGGGTTGTCCGGATGGTTGGGACTAAGGTTGGGTAATTGAGGGTCTTGGGTTCGAGTCCCGAACTCCTCTTTCTTTTTCTGTGTTGTTTTTCTAAAAGCGGGTTTCAGTCCCTGCAGCGTATATAATCAATTCTGTTGGATTGTTAAAGAATTGAGCCTCTAGCCTAGTGGTTTGGGCGCTGCAAATGGAACCAGAGGTCACGGGTTCAAACCCGGTGACCTCCGGTTTTGTTGTTTTATTTTATTTCTTGTTTTGTTGACCTTTTCTTGACCCAAAACTTGTCACGGATCGTTCTCCCATGTCATTTTGGACCCGTAGAAACCCTCATGGACATGTTACATTCGTATTTATCTCATTGGTTCATATAATATGATTATATGAAACATTGGCTTTCGACAAGAATTATAAAGGATGTATATTTGGAAAAATATAAAAAGATACGTATTTGGGAAATATAAAATGAACATTTTGGTAACCCTTATATTTATGTAGAAAAATACGTATACGAATAATACATTTTGGTCGTAGTTCGCAATATAAACATTTTATACGTTCGGATATATATACACACATATATATATATAAACATATTTTAACTACTCGGTTTTATAAATGTATAATAAATATCTTTTGATTCACATTTTGATGAGCATTATGATTTTGGCTAAAATGTCATTGTCAACTTGATTTGGTTAAACGATTTTGTCACGTATCGAGTTGGAAATTCTCACACACGTAACATTGTGATTTATTCGTCATTTAACGGTCGTCTAGGCTATGTCACTCATGCTGGACACACATTTATATTATCATGCTCGTTAGGTGTTTGGTAGAGTACACAAGACCTGCTTGTTGCTACTTGCTGTTATTATTTATCTGGAATTTGCTGTGCACCTGAAGGTGAGTTTCACGGCCCCATTTTACTGTTTTAATCCTTTTGGGGGAGATTAACATGCATGATTTACACAACTGAGATAATTAGACTTTTATATATCACTTGAAGTACTTGTAGCACACTGATACAACAAAGTCCTTCTTATGGTACCGTTAGTATTAATGGCGATAGCGGGAGATATATTGTAGTACTACTGGGTCTGACAAACCCCACCCGGGTTAGTCGCGCTGACTCGATTGGATATCGAACGGGTGTTATATTCGTCCTAAACACAACAAGGCAAACTGCGCAAACTGTAAACAACTGTTAGCTTCGATGACCATCAACGTGCGAAGTTTCATGTATATAGCCTAGCTAGCTATTTGATATATATTAGTGATTATGCTCTTACAACTTAACTGTTGTTGAACAGTCAATCTTAAACTCAACTTGACTATTGTTGAATAGTCAATCTTAAACTCAACTTGATTGTTGTTGAACAATCAATTTTAAACTGAACTTGAATTGTCGATGAACAGTTGATTTACACTGAACTGGGACTGTTGTTGAACAGTCGATTTACATTCAACTGATGAACTGAATAAACCTGTGAACTCACCAACCTTTGTGTTGACACTTTTTAGCATGTTATTTCTCAGGTTGCGGATGTTCGAGTATCACGAGTACGCATGCATGAGTATTTGAAAACCCTTTTATTGTCTTTGAACAAGCCACGTCACCTTGGGTGATGGTGTTTTTACATTAATACTTTCATTGCATTTACGCTTCCGCATTTGTAAAACTCTATATTTATATTTTAATGAAATATACAACCTTTTTATTAAATACTGGTCGTTTGGTGTAACTAATGGACGGCGATCCTGGTTTGTCACGCTCCCTGCGGCGTGTTATCGCGCGTGGGATTTTTTGGGGGTGTGACACCAACCGACGGTCGGGGCACATGGGGGAAGCCACTGGACTAGCCAGTCGACAACCTCCACCCAATACTTAGTGGGTGACCTGCGCATGTCGAACCATCGGCTCGAACTCATACACTTCGGCACTTTTGGTGATTGACAACAGCGGGACCACATAGACTATGAAAATAGTCAAACCCGGGTATAAACACATTCTTCCTATAACAAGGAACTGACAGGTGGAGGACACATCCACTACTTAACTGGTGGTCCTGGGTCTTAGGCTCGAATCACCATATATACATAATGGACTACACATCCATACATTATGGACGTAGGTCACGCGACCGAACCACCCATCCTCCGACAACTTACAGTGGTCTTGGCGAAACGCCGAACCACAACCTCCAAAACTTACAAACCCTATTAACCCCTCCTACCATATATCATATACAAACGACGCATAACTAACAATCATCACACCTTGTACACATATTATACCAAACTACCACGATGAACATCAGTTCCTCGTCAAAGATCCAAATGATGCAAGAACACATATGTCCAAGCAAGCAGATTCAAGTCTCCGAAGGAGAAAAAGGTAAAGTACTAACATTTTGTGCAGGGTCCAAAGAAGAAAAGAAAGCACAACGATTGGAGCAACAAGATAAGTCTAGCATGGCATAGTTAGGACTATACCATACTAGATTGGGGGGGCTGATGACGTGGGTACGTATCGGGCTAACTACACGGGCTGAGGGCCTTTATATAGTCTAGCCCAATCGAGCCCACTACTTTACCTTTGATAGTCCATACCAGGTTTGGCCCAACAAGCCCAATCTGGCCCATCACCTTCCCTATATAAGGAGGCTCACTCCCTCCTTGAAAGGGTTCCTGCTTCATCCCACTTGGCCTGGTCCTTGCCACTTGCCTGGTCCTTGCCACTTGGCCTGGTCCTTCCTAGTTCCCCGGTACTTCCTACTTGGGCTGGTCTAGCCTACTTGGTCTGGTCCAGCCTACAGCGCCGCGCTACCTTCTGGCCTACATGGTCGTGCTACATGGCCGCACTACCCTCAAGGCTACATGGTCGTGCTTCCTCCAGCATTCCCCTTCATCCGACTCAGACACTCCCCTTCATCCTACTCGGATGATCCACTTCATCCCACATACATACATATACATATATACATACTATATATAGACAGTCTTACTGACTTGACCGTCGGAGGGTGGTCCAGAGACTCCGGTCTCTGGTCCCCTTCTAACGGGTTTCTTTCATGTTACAGGTACAGGACAAGACCCGGGAGAGACCGGATCCTTCTAGCCCGGCTCGGAGGCTCACCACGTCTCTCTCACACAGTGGATCGGCCCGGTGCCTTGGTGGCTCGTTCTTAGCCATGCCACTCCGACCACCCAGGACACCCCGTTTCTACAAATACTTTTATTTTGAGTACGATTGCAACAAACGAAATATTCCTATTCTATTACAATACAATGAAAATACATTTTACTCCTATTACAATTACAAGTAAATGATAAAAAGTTACAAAGAAATAAAGTACAGTACATGATACGAATAAAGGATTACAAGGAAATGAAATGAAATAAAAAATTACAATACAAATGAAATAACTATGGAACTTGACAAAAAAACTTTTACTGCAAATAACAAAGATTTGAATAAAAGAAAATGACAGGAAGTTTTAGGAAAAAGGTTTTGAGAAAATCTTTTAATTTGAGAAAAGAGTAAGATTCCAAGGAATCTTGGCGAAGGCTTTGGGTCAAAACCCCGGTCACTTAAAACAAATTCCGGGTCTACCGAAGATCCGTTTTGTTTCCCAGGGTACAATCGCCTAAACCGTATTGTACGGCCGAGATAACGCTAAGCTTGAAAATACCTTCGAAGCTTGAAGAAACCAAAGAACGAGATGAAGATCTTGAGAGAAAGTATGAGGAAGAGAAGAGAGAATTCTCTGTTAATTCTAGTGTATTTTGCCTCAACTAATGAGGTTGTATTTATAGTGGTGGGAATGACTTGTTAAGCACACAAAATATTTCGTAATCAAACTTTGCATAAACGTCTTTAATGCAAATTGATTTCTAATTAACGCGGAACTACCTTAATTAGCTCAAAAACGCGTTTTCAGCTGTTAATCCGAAGGATTCCGCGTTACAGCTGTCTTCCGGGTGAACTGGCGCTTCCGGACCAACCTTCCGCTTGAACTTCAACCGGAACTACTGTTCAGGTTGAACTCGGTTCCGCCCGGTTCAACTATTCCGCTTGGCCCCATCCGCTCGAACTCGTTGCGCTTGAACTTCAACTGGAACCATTTCCGGTTGAACCCAGTTCCATCCGGACCACACAGGTCCGCTTGAACTTCTCCGCCTGGTCTCCAACCGGACCAACTTCCGGTTGAACTCAAAAACAATAAGGCGGCTCTCAAGCGGCTCGCAACGATGCGAGCGTGCAAAGTGCGCCATCAAAGCGCCACATTGCGCCTCATACGCCCACGCCACGCGCGTGTGAGTGCGAGTGCAAGTTAGTGGTGCTTCGCACCCCTTAGGGTCCAAGGGATGTATCCTACTAAAGAAAACAATAGTTGGTAAGGTTCCCACCTTATAAACTACTTTTGGTTTCATTCCCCAACCAATGTGGGATGAGTTAGTAGGTTATACTTAGCATTTTCCTCTCTAATTTTTGCAGCTTCACATGTTGCGAGACCTCAACTTTGAGCATCGATATCTCATTCATACGAGCTCGGATTTGGACGTGGTTTGATGAATTGGAAAGCCCTCACAGCATACTACGTAAACCTATAAAATACAGAGGAAACAACCTATGTTATCTGTATTTTATTTCCACTAGTTTTTCTCCCAAAATTCCAACAATCCCCCACATGAATGGGTATCGATCTATTCTTCAAGAATCAAAGGCAATTTCGGCAGTCCAGTATTGCAGGATAGGTAGGTGTCCCCTTTGAACCTTCCTTTGTGAAACATACTTGGGTTACTAGTGTTTGGTAGACGCGATGTCTTTGAACCGACCATTTGTGTAATCGTTATTATGCCCACACAACACTTTCCCTAACTTGGTTAGCCCTCATTGTCGTGTCCAATCATGATCCTGGAACACTTGCCTGGTTCTGCTAGAGCTCTAGGATTTGTGCCTAATAAATCCATTCGAAGCGACCGCACTTCTCTCTTGCATAGGTGATTACCACATTTATTAAAAGCATTGGTATTATGATTTACTCAAAATCATCTATAACTTACACAAAGTCATTGACCATCGTATGCTTAACCTCACACACTTCACTGTTTGGTGATATGAATGGACTAGGAAGTACACAGCTCCCTTTTAAGATTTTAGGGTACTCCCCCACAGTGACCTTAGGCAATGCGATTAGGTTGTCCTATTAAACCTATAGCCTGAGATCTCCATTTTCATAGGTTAGGTTTTCCTTCGCATCATCTTTCAACCCAATGGGCTTTAGTCCCATTCCCCTTGACGACTTCTGATAACGGTTTGTCAGGCCGTTTCAAATCCCCAACTTAGATTGATTATGTAGTAGTGAAGCAAGGGTTATCGAACCTAGGGAATATGTGGATCTTAACTAATTGACTAAGTACTTAACTAAATTGACTAATTAACCTAAAATTACCTAGGGTTGCCACTTAGCTGTTTTAATTTGATTGAGGTGAATTAACTACCAAATAACTAACTTTAACCTAAAATTTGATTGAACTATCAGATGAGACAAATCTAACCACTTCTGGATCCTGGTTGGCTACCGATCTAAACAAACCTAATTACTTCCTAGCGACACATAGACATGCCCCCCAATTGCCTCCCTGACCTAATAACCTAAATTCCTAATGGGCTGATTAGTCCTGCCGCAAGAAAGTGCTGGATCGATAAACAGGGGACCACTAAAACCCTAGATTACTAGTTAGGTTAAACAGTTTAGCATGCGGGTAACTAGTTTAATAATAGGTTAGTCATAGAACGAATCTACCAACCAATCACCAAAAGCGGTTAGTGGTGGATTAGCCGGACATGGCTAATGAAACAAACATGATTTTATTGAAAGATTGCATTAAAATAACGTACCGAATGATTGAAATCTCTCAAAAAGCTCCAAAATAATGTGAAATTCGTAAACCCTACTGCTCTGGTCGCACAATGGAGATGATCCATGACAAAAACTTAAGAAACAAGTTTAAATAGAAAACCCTAATCTAAATCTTCTGCCGACCGATTCGGGGCGTACCGCCCCAAATTGTGAAACTCTGGGCGTACCGCCCGGACTTACTTTTCCGGATCTCTTTCTAAACATTAGGGCGTACCGCCCTATTATCTTCACTTCTGGGCGTACCGCCCAGATCTGGATCTCAGGAACTTTCTTCAATTTCTTCTAAGTCTTCACTCGTTCCCGCTCGATTCTCGATCCTCGTACCAGCAGCTTCCAGTTCTTCATAAAACTCCACTTTTAGCTCATTTAGCTTACGGTACCTCACAACACAAAAACCCGTGAAAATGCGACATAATCCAATCATTATTATAATTAAATATAACAAATTAAACACAATAATAACGACAAATTGGACTAACATCACATCCCCACACTTGATTTTTTCCGTCTCGGAAAAATTGCCATGGAATCATAATCGGGAAATCAATCTCAAAATCTTTTAACATTTAACATTTATCAACCTTTTTCCATTCCACATTCCAAATGTATTCATATATACTAATTGCAATCACCGGTATTTCTATCCGACTAAACCCAACCACTGATCTTTGAGCCCCCAAGGTGTTTACAAAAATTACCAATCAGTTGTATCAACTTGCTTATGTGTCCCACATTCAGAAAGTCCTAGCTCAATCTAATCCCGACTCAAATTCGGTCAAAGTAAAGGGTAATATAGATAGAATATTTATATTTTCCCCACCCTAGTTAAATCAGATACTCATATATCCCCAGAATGGTGGATTTAAGTGGATGAATGAAGTTGTTGAGCATTTATTTCTCTACTATATCTTTCTAATTTTTTCCTTTCTTTTTTTCTCTTTTTTTTTCAATTTTTTATTTTTTATTTATTTTTTATTTTTTTATATATTTTTTTTTTTTTTATAATTGGTTAATTTTAACTATACTTACCAACGGACATCATCAGAGGCATTCTTTCACAAGGTCTTACCCCCGAAATCATACGTGAGTGTTTTGCCCGCGAGATCCAGAACATCATCAGAGGTACTCTTTCACAAGGTCTTACCCCCGAAATCATACGTGAGTATTCTGTCCCTTCACTCTAATTCATTAACCAATTATTACCTAATATGCTCAAAAGATGGAAAATGGGGCGCCGTTATTTCTCGGATTTGCTTTCGCAAAAAGATCATAACGTGCCAGGTATTCTGAGGATATATAAGTTTCTAATTTAAAAAGGTCTTTTTTCTCCTAATCATCAGTTTCAACCTCACTATTACCTCTAAAATGGGAACCCACTAGCAAACTGAATTAATTACATATTTATACAAAGTAAACACCAAGGGATAATTAAGCTTTACTAAATCAGCTGGGCCTACCGACACATCACAAACTAGCTATATTTTCTATTCTCTTCTTTTCTTACCACTTTTCCTTTCTTTCCTTATTTTTATTTTTGAAAATAGACTCCCAATTGTACTATCATTTTCCATGTACCGGCAATTTTCCCACAACAGATTTGACTCAAAATACTTAACTTAAAATGACTCAACTACCTAAAAATTTGAAAATTTGAAAAACTACTAAAAACTGACGTCCTAAAAACTGACGTCCTGTCTCCCTCCCCACACTTAAGATCGACATTGCCCTCAATGTGATAGGAAACACGCACATGACGAATATACAGACACGAACGGTGAAATTAAAATAAAAATAAAGATAAAATAGAATGCATAAATAAAAAGAAAAATAAATAAATAAATAAATAAAAAAAACAAAAGTTGGAACACACTCCCCTGATAACATCGTGAAAAGCTCCTCAGAAGTCGTCCAACACCCTCTCGCAATAGATCGTGAATTCCAGAAATCGGATGAAAGAAGTAATTGAATGGATATCACATCTCAACCACGGTGCTACCAAGAAACAAACACATCATACCAGATATATATACAAGCAAAACAAAGCACAACCACCCCAACCGGTTACCCAGTACAGTACCCCCAGTTATCATATAGTATAATATCATACAGACCATGATCATGAAAACAAAATAACCAAAAAGTACAGGGTAAGAGAACAAAACCGATCAGCAGCAGCAATGACAACGACAAGAACAACACCTACACCTCATCTCCACCATCTCCTCCAGCATCTCCAGCACCTGCACCCTCATCAGCACCCTCATCAGCACCCTCAGGCTCCTGAAAGAAATCAGGGATAGGCATCCCCTGATGAGCCATCATGTAGCGCATCGCCCTCTCAATCCGCTCAAATCTGACATCCACATAATCCAGTACCGTCTCCTGAACCATATCCAACGTGACCTGATCGGCCCTCGGCGGCCTCTCCGGTCTCTGCCTCAGCGGCCTCTCTACCTGATGCAATATCCTATGCTGCCGCGCAGCCCTAGCTGCCTCATCTCCCCGAACTATCACATCCCTAACGGCCTCCCACTGCGGGGGATCAGTCATAGTCACCATAGAAGCCAGCCGCATGTCACCTAACTCATACGGAGAAGTCTCAGCCCCGATAGTCAAATGAGTCTCCAAATACCTACCCGGCTCAAATACACCCAACCTCCTGGCCAACCTAGTCACATAGGGCCCCATACTCAGATGGACGCCCTTTCCCGACGTCCTCCTCCTCGCAAACGATGCGATCAAAACCCCAGCGATGTTGAGGTCGTGCCCCTCAACGATCGAACGCAAAACCGCTAAATCCAGCTTCGTGACCTTCTCGACGCCAGATCGACGACCGAGAAGAGTACACGCAACTATCCTGTGAATATACCTAATCACCGGGTCCCTAATCTGCGACTCAACCACACTATCCAAATACGGGACCGATCCAATCGCATCCCAAAAAGCTGTAAGCTGTAAATCAGTAACCCCCTGGGGGTGTGGTCGGCTAAAAAGCCCCCTCGGCAGCTCTGCAAACGCCGGCGCCTCAACCTCCTCCTGTGTATACAGTCCCGACGCGACCGCGAACTCGGGTATGCTCATGTGATGAGTCCGACGGCCCAAAGCAAACGATAACGCGTTCCCATCTCCAAATTTCCCCGGACCCACCTGAAAAGTCGCCAAAAACTCAACAGTAAGCTCCACATACTGATGGTCAGCCGGAGTCAACGCCCTCCTCTAGCGGTCAGTCACTAGACCTCTAATACGCTCCAGCTGTCCTAGCTGAGCCAGTAAACCCCAGTCGATCGTGCGATGATGCAACAGCGGCATCTCAATAAACCTCCTCATCTGCCTATCCTCATGAGAGTCGCGCTCGAACCTCATAAAAGAATGGTGTGCGTGGTTCCTCCTCGCGACAGGTGGCGGCAGCACATCAGCCTCAGGCAGAATCTCCGGCCCCCAGTAGCTGATAATCCTCCGTCTGAATGGCGGGACCGGAACAGCAGCATCCGGATCACCGCGACGCCTCCTCTTGGGACCGCGTGTCCCGGAACTAGACCCTTGACGGTCCGACATCCTGAAATCAACAAGTTAGCACAAAATAGCAATAATCATGTAAAACCGGGCCTTCCTGCAATTGATTGTCACATTCACAAACTATTTTTGGATTTTTCGATTTTTTAATTTTTTTGGTTTTTTCAAAAATTGTATAAAGAAAAACAAAATTAAACGAAAAAGAAAACAAAATTTAAAACTAACAATCAAAACCGACAAAAATTGGGATTTTTGGAAAAATTTAAAAATTCTGTGAAAATCATCCCTGGGCGTACCGCCCAAAATTGGCTCAATTGGGGCGGTACGCCGCCCAATTCTCTTGCAGGAACCCTAATTTCAAAATTGGGCGTACCGCCCTAAATGTTGGAAACCTAAGCGGTACGCCGCCCAATCTGGAGCGTAAAAAAATAAAATCGGCTTTGACCGATCCATATAAACCATTAACACCCTCCGACAACCTCTTCTCGCAATGTAATCGGTACGATAACGGTTCCAATTATCAAAACTAACATAAAACTAACCTAAAAATAACAAATCTATCTAATCTACGTAAAATTAAAACTCGAAATAGAAGTCGGAACCTGGAATTCGCTCGGTTGTGGCCGGTAGCGTCGCGCGGCGGTGGCGGCGACTGGAATCAGTGGCGGTGGTAGTTTTCGAAATCGTCGGTGGCGGTGGTGGTTTTCGGTGGGTTGGGTTATGAGAAACCGACCCACCGAAACTGTTTGTATATTTTTTTTTTCGTTCAAATTCCGGGCGTACCGCCCCATTTGACTAAGCGGTGGGCGTACCGCCCGGTTTTTAAAATCTGCAATATTTGAGAAAAAATTCGGGCGTACCGCCCAGGATAAGGTCATCTTGGGCGTACCGCCCATGCCCTATTTTGGCAGAAAGTTTGGAAAATTAGAGCTTCAAAAATTTTCTATCTCTGGGAACAACACCACTTTTTCACCACCGAACATGTTTACTGCCAAAAATTTGATTAAAACTTACCTGGAATGCAGTTTATGGCACATATTCACTCCCGAGCTTTCCGGTTTCCTGAAAACACACAAAAACGTAAAATCTAACACAACTACGAAAACACACAAAAATGAAAATTAAATCAAACCCCTGGGTTGCCTCCCAGTTAGCGCTAAGTTTTTAAGGTCTTCAGCCAGACCGTACTTCCCTTTCACGTTTCAGGGCTTTCAGACGCGGGCGCCAAGAAATAATCGTCTTTGTCAACTTGCCCGTGAATGTCTGCCGAGTCCAAATACGGCTTCAACCTATGCCCATTAACTACCTGCTTCAGGTGGTCATCCATGTCTTCAATCTCGAAATTACCATATCCCCCCACACTTGTGATGAGGAATGGCCCCGTCCATTTGCTTTTCAGCTTACCTGGAAATAATTTCAACCGTGAGTTAAATAACCAAACCTTTTGACCTACCTGAAAATCCATCTTCTTCAATCGTGCATCATGCACTTTCTTCATCTTATTCTTGTACGCATCGGCACTCTCGTACGCCTCATCGCGTAATTCTTCCAATTCTCCCAACTGGAGCTTCCTTTCTCTACCTGCAGCATCATAATCCAAGTTAACTTCTTTCATAGCCCATAGTGCTCTGTGAGCTAACTCAACAGGTAGATGACATCCCTTCCCATAGACCAACCGATAGGGAGTGGTTCCAATAGGCGTTTTAAAAGCAGTGCGATACGCCCACAAGGCGTCATTCAATTTGGAAGACCAATCCTTGCGGTCGATTCGCACAGTTTTCTGTAAAATTTCTTTGATTTGCCGATTGGAAACCTCTACTTGACCGCTTGTTTGCGGATGATATGGGGTTGCAATTCGGTGGTCTATGCCATACTTCTTGAGTAGTTTGCCAAACTTAAAATTCTTGAAATGGGACCCCCCATCACTTATGATCACACGAGGGATTCCAAATCTAGAGAAAATGTTTTGTTGGACAAATTTGCAAACTACACTATGGTCATTGGTCTTAGTAGCTATGGCCTCTATCCATTTGGAGACATAATCAACAGCTACTAAAATATATAAAAAACCATTAGAGTTAGGAAAAGGGCCCATAAAGTCTATGCCCCAAACATCAAAAATCTCTACAACCAAAATTGGTTGCAAAGGCATTTCATCACGCTTTGTGATGCTTCCCATCTGCTGACATCTCGTGCAATGCTTCACAAACTCAAACGCATCCCTGAAAAGTGTGGGCCAAAACAAACCGGATGAAAGAACCCGGTGACCCGTCTTGTGTCCACTAAAGTGACCTCCACATGCCGATGCGTGAACCAGTTCCAACACTGCTTGTACCTCCGACTCTGGTATGCACCTCCGGATCACTTGATCCGGTCCTACCTTGAACAAATCCGGCTCATCCCATATGTATTTCTGTGCTTGAGACTTCAAATGCAACTTCTTTCTCCTTGGCCAATGTTCCGGAATTGTACCTGCATCCAAATAATTGACAATATTAGCATACCAAGGTAAATTAGAAACACTTAACAAATGTTCATCCGGAAACATCTCATTAATGCTCCATTCATCTTCGTCTTCTTCAATGTGGGCCAATCGGGACAAATGGTCCGCCACCACATTTTCACTCCCCTTCTTGTCTCTAATCTCCAGATTGAATTCCTGCAACAAAAGGATCCACCGAATGAGCCTCGGCTTGGCATCCTTCTTCTCCATCAAGTACCGGACCGCACTGTGGTCCGAATACACTATCACTTTGCTTCCCCAGATGTATGACCTGAACTTATCAAGAGCAAACACAACTGCAAGTAATTCTTTTTCAGTGGTAGTATAATTCAATTGAGCCCCATCTAAAGTCTTACTTGCATAATAAATCACAACCGGTTTTTTATCTACCCTTTGACCCAAAACCGCCCCAACAGCAAAATCAGAGGCGTCACACATAATTTCAAAAGGTATCGACCAATCAGGTGCTTGCAAAACTGGTGCCTCAATTAATTTATTTTTCAAAGTGTTAAAAGAAATTAGACACTCATCATTAAAATCAAAAACTTCATCTTTTAACAACAGTTTGCAAAGAGGTTTGGTAATTTTGCTAAAATCTTTAATGAACCTCCTATAAAAACCGGCATGACCTAAAAATGCTCTAATGCCCTTAACATTCGTGGGAGGAGGCAAAGTTGAAATTACTTTGATTTTTGCCCTATCAACCTCAATCCCACGACTTGACACCACATGTCCCAACACGATCCCCTCTTGAACCATAAAATGGCTCTTCTCCCAACTTAACACTAGATTGGTTTCTATGCAACGTTCTAAAACTCGTGTTAATTGGTTCAAACAAGACTCAAACGATGTACCAAAAATTGAGAAATCGTCCATGAAAATCTCAAGTGAATCCCCGATCATATCAGAAAAAATAGCCATCATACATCTTTGAAAAGTGGCCGGGGCATTACACAAACCGAATGGCATCCTCCGGAAAGCAAAGGTGCCATAAGGACAAGTAAAAGTGGTCTTTTGTTGGTCATCGGGGTGAATGGCAATTTGGTTGTACCCCGAGTAACCGTCTAGAAAACAGTAAAACTTTTGACCGGACAACTTCTCAATTATTTGGTCAATGAAGGGTAGAGGAAAATGGTCTTTGGACGTTGTAGAATTCAACTTCCTATAATCAATGCAAATTCGCCACCCGGTTACCGGTCGGGTGGCTATTTCCTCACCCTTCTCGTTCCTAACTATTTGAATTCCTGCTTTTTTAGGAACGGTTTGAGTTGGACTTACCCATGTGCTATCGGAGATAGGATAGATAATACCTGCATCAAGCCATTTGAGTACCTCCTTCTTGACTACATCGCGCATGTTTGGGTTAAGCCTCCTTTGTGCATCTCTCGCGGGCTTTGCTCCTTCCTCGGTAATGATCTTGTGCATGACTATGGATGGACTGATTCCCTTCAAGTCTGCAATGGTCCATCCAATAGCCGCCCGGTGCTTCACTAACACCTTCATCAACTCTTCCTCCTGCTCCTTAGTTAAACCTGCAGAAACAATAACCGGAAGCGTGTTATTCTCACCAACAAAATTACACTTCAAATGTTTAGGAAGTTCTTTAAGTTCAAGTGAAGGTGGTGATTCGAGTGAAGGCTTCAATTGTGAGTCGATATGCTCCGGTAAGCTCTCCACTTGAATAGACCATGGTGGTCTTTGGTCTCTCAATGCCATCAACTCGTGGCTCTCATCCTCTGCTTCCATCTCCTTGATCATACCTGCATAACCCCTGCCAAACAAAGCAAATTCCTCGGGGGTCCCATCCTCCTCATTAACAGGAAAAAATGGAGGCTTAAGACCATCAACAATTTCAGCCCGAAAGCATTCATCGTCGTCCCGAGGGTTAGTCACATTACCAAAAACACTTAACCGCATTTTTCGGTTCCCAAAAGTCATGTCCACGGTACCCGACCTGCAATCAATTTGTGAGTGACTAGTAGCTAGAAAAGGTCGACCCAAAATTACCGTGGGCTGAGCAGTTTTTTCAACTGACACATAATCCAAAACCAAGAAATCTACCGGATAGAAAAATTCATTAACTTTAACTATGACATCCGATAGAATTCCCCGGGGAAGCTTAGGGGTCAAATCAGCCAAAATCACCGTAGTGTCGGCTTTCTTCAAAGGTCCAAAGTCGTACTGATCGTACAAGCTCCCCGGTAAAATACTCACACTCGCTCCAAGATCCAAAAGGGCGCGGGTCATCTGAAAGTCACCAACTTGAATTGAAATAATTGGTGCCCCCGGATCTTGGAGTTTCTTGGGCAAAATGCCTGAAATTATGGCACTCACATCTGCATTTGCATCAAGCTGTTTCGGAATTTTATAATTCCGCTTTTGAGTGCACATATCTTTCAAGTACTTTGCGTAAGCCGGAATTTGCCTAATTGCATCTAAAAGGGGAAGATTGATTTTTACTTGTTTAAAAATGTCCCACATCTCATCTTGTTGTGGGCCCCGTTTAGATGTTGTTTTCTTATTAGGATCAATTAAGGCTTGTGGAAAAGGGACCGATTTTTTCTGTTCAACCACCTCATTATCTATCACCCTATTATTTGATTCATTAAAAGTTACTTTTTTTATGTTCCTAGGGTTACTAGACTCAGTTTCAACAGATTTTGGGGTTGTTTGGTCGGTTTCCGGCTCACTTTCATTATCACTTACCCAATCCTCCACCACCCCATCAACTTGCGGTGGAGGTGTCCCCACCTTATTATCTACAGACTTACCTGATCGCAAGGTTGTGATCTTGTTGATTGGCACGTGTCTCGTGTTCTTCGAGCTGGAAGGTTGATTCTGTTGATGTTGTGGGTTGATGGTGGTGTCGCTGGGCAATTTTCCCGGATCCCGCTTTGATGACTCGGCCGCCAATTGGCCCAATTGTTTCTGAACAGCTGCCATGGTTTTCTCATTGACCTCAAACCTCCGTTCAAACCCATTAACTTTATCCGCAATTGAATCCATTTTCGCCATCATGGCGGCAAACTGAGCTTGCATCCCATCATCTGGTGCCGGTTGAGCTTGCTGGTAGCTCCTTTGGGGCGGATTTCCACCTTGAGTGTAGGTGTTCCGTTGGTAGCCCCCTTGGTTGTATCCTGATGGTCGGCTTTGATACTGCGTCTGAGCTCCACCCTGCACATTAGAACTTTGAAAGTTAGGATTTAACTGGTTGTTAGCATTACCATAACTGAAATTTGGATGATTGCGAAGGTTAGGATGGTAGGTGTTGGAGTTCATGGCCCCTTGCACATAGTTGACATCCTCACTCTGCTGCATCCCACTCGAACAAGAACCAGCTGCATGTCCCAACTCGCCACAAGTAGTGCACACCGGAATTTGTGCACTTACCTTCGCCTCGTCGGGTACTCCCCCCAATTTCATGCTCGCTACCTGCTTCTCCAAAAGGAGGTTCTGTTGACGTAGCTTCTCTATTCTTTCCTCCGCCTCATAGTCGACCGATTTGACCGAGGTGGATCTCGATCGTCTTCCATTTTGAGCTAGTCGCTTGGAGGTGGCACTAAGTCTTTCCATGTGCCCCCAATCTACCTCTTCCGTGTTGGTCAAAAAGGTGCCATTGCTGATGGAGTTCAAATCTCGAATATCCTCAGGTAGGAGACCATCATAGAATGCTTTGATGAGATCCCAAGTGTCAATTCGATGATGTGGGCACTTACGCAACATTTCCTTGAACCGAGTGAAGGCCTCGTGAAATGGTTCTCCGCTATGTTGTTGGAAGGATCGGATCTCTTCCTTGACCTCACTGGTTTTGCTCATCGGATAGTATTCTTCAAGGAAAGCTTCTTGCAATTGCACCCAAGTATAGATGCTATTGGGTGTGAGACTCTCGAACCATCTTCGTGCTCGATCTTTGAGGGTGTATGAGAAAAGCATTAGCTTGACATCGTTCTGTGTGAACCCCGTGGCTCCAATCGGTATGCAAGCGGACTCAAAGCTATGAATATGATGATATGGCTCTTCGGATCTTTTCCCATAAAACTCCGGCAAATGGCTCAAATATTGCGGACGGACTTCAAATGCTCTTCTATTGTCCCCGATTGGTGTGACGACTGGTGATGCACTCGGGACAACTATTGGCTTGAAATGGCTAGCCACTCCCTGAACCGGTGGGTTTTCTACCAACCGTGGGACTCCTCCTTCCATTTGAAGACGAGCTCCCCCATGGTTGAATTGTGGAACTCCTCTTGGGGGAAGCTCTTCTTCCTTGTGGGGCAACATTTGCCTGTGGAGCTCGTGCTCTGTTCCTTGGAATATCAACCGGTGGTTCCTCTCTATACCCATATCCGTCGTCATCTTCATTTGGGTCATACCAGTCTTGCCCCCACGGACCCTCTTGTCTTTGCCAATCTTGGCCTTCGTACACGGGATTTTGTCGGAAGCGGGGTGGGTTTTGTGGTGGTGGAGGTTGTTGTGGTGGGGCTCGGCGGAATAAAGGTGGTTGTTGTTGGCGAGGTGGACTTGGCTGTCTGGCATGGTAGTGGTAACCTTCCTCTTCATGGAATGAAGATTTAGGGGAAAGGGATGGTAAAGAATTGTGCCCGTGCACCCGAAATGGTGGGATTTGTTCTGGATGGATGTTTGGGTCTTGAGCTTGTGGCATGGCGGGGTTTACTGGCTCATTCTGGCCTTGGTTCTGTGGTTGGTTGAGATTTTGATTGAGGTTCTCATTTGGGTTCGGGTTTTGGTTGTGATTTGGGTTTTGGTCTTGGTTTTGGTTTTGGTTTAGTGGTGGGTTGGGATTGGGATTCTGGCCCTCCATTCCTCTTCTGTTTCTCTGTTCTGCTCGGTTCTGCCGAGCTGTCCTCTCAATCTCTGGATTGTATATCAACGGAAAGGTTTTGCGGGAATGCCGCGTATGCATGCACAATCACCTAAAACCTGCAAAAATGGTCACAAACAAGCAAACCAATTACGCAGCACTGCTCCAGGGGATGTAAGTAATGCAATAGAACAGAAAAAATCGAAACTTGGATGGTCAAAAATTGAAAAACTTTCTGTGAAAAACAAGCCAAGGCGTACCGCCCAGGATTGTTGTATCCACGGCGTACCGCCCCGATTGGAATTTCGACAAAAATTAATTAATTTAATTTTTTTTTTTTTTTTAGATGCAGAAAATAATTACTGGAATAAAAACACTATTTTTGGGTTTTTTGAATTTTTTTTTCTTTTTTTTTTTTTGAAAAAATTAAATAAAAATGCAAATTAAGCAAAAATCAACTAATCAAAAAGCGCACTAATTCCCCGGCAATCTGCGCCAATTTGATAACGGTCTGACAAACCATTATCAAATTGCAAAAAAAAAAATAATAATAAAAAAAGAAAAAAAAAAAAAAAATTAATGAAAAAAAAAAAAAAGAAGAAGAAAAGAAAAGAAAAAAAAGAAAAAAAAAAAGAATAAAAAAAAAAAAAAGAAAAAAAAAATGAAAGAAGAAAAAAAAAAGAAAAAAAAAAGAAAAATGAAGAAAAGAAAAATGAAGAAAATCACTTACTAATTGTTGTTTTCTTATTAGGATCAATTAAGGCTTGTGGAAAAGGGACCGATTTTTTCTGTTCAACCACCTCATTATCTATCACCCTATTATTTGATTCATTAAAAGTTACTTTTTTTATGTTCCTAGGGTTACTAGACTCAGTTTCAACAGATTTTGGGGTTGGTTGGTCGGTTTCCGGCTCACTTTCATTATCACTTACCCAATCCTCCACCTAAATAAAGAAAAAAAAAAAAAAAGAAAAAAAAAAGAAAAAAAAGAAAAAAAAAAAAATAAATGAAAAAAAAAATTGCCATGGAATTAGTAAGTGATTTTCCCCGGCAACGGCGCCAATTTGATAACGGTTTGTCAGGCCGTTTCAAATCCCCAACTTAGATTGATTATGTAGTAGTGAAGCAAGGGTTATCGAACCTAGGGAATATGTGGATCTTAACTAATTGACTAAGTACTTAACTAAATTGACTAATTAACCTAAAATTACCTAGGGTTGCCACTTAGCTGTTTTAATTTGATTGAGGTGAATTAACTACCAAATAACTAACTTTAACCTAAAATTTGATTGAACTATCAGATGAGACAAATCTAACCACTTCTGGATCCTGGTTGGCTACCGATCTAAACAAACCTAATTACTTCCTAGCGACACATAGACATGCCCCCCAATTGCCTCCCTGACCTAATAACCTAAATTCCTAATGGGCTGATTAGTCCTGCCGCAAGAAAGTGCTGGATCGATAAACAGGGGACCACTAAAACCCTAGATTACTAGTTAGGTTAAACAGTTTAGCATGCGGGTAACTAGTATAATAATAGGTTAGTCATAGAACGAATCTACCAACCAATCACCAAAAGCGGTTAGTGGTGGATTAGCCGGACATGGCTAATGAAACAAACATGATTTTATTGAAAGATTGCATTAAAATAACGTACCGAATGATTGAAATCTCTCAAAAAGCTCCAAAACAATGTGAAATTCGTAAACCCTACTGCTCTGGTCGCACAATGGAGATGATCCATGACAAAAACTTAAGAAACAAGTTTAAATAGAAAACCCTAATCTAAATCTTCTGCCGACCGATTCGGGGCGTACCGCCCCAAATTGTGAAACTCTGGGCGTACCGCCCGGACTTACTTTTCCGGATCTCTTTCTAAACTTTAGGGCGTACCGCCCTATTATCTTCACTTCTGGGCGTACCGCCCAGATCTGGATCTCAGGAACTTTCTTCAATTTCTTCTAAGTCTTCACTCGTTCCCGCTCGATTCTCGATCCTCGTACCAGCAGCTTCCAGTTCTTCATAAAACTCCACTTTTAGCTCATTTAGCTTACGGTACCTCACAACACAAAAACCCGTGAAAATGCGACATAATCCAATCATTATTATAATTAAATATAACAAATTAAACACAATAATAACGACAAATTGGACTAACATCAACTTCAAAACTAACTCTTTGCTTAAGCCTTTTGTAAACGGATCCGCAGTGTATCCTTTGACTTCACATAGTCAATTGAGATAACTCCAGTAGAGATTAGTTGTCGTACCGTATTATGTCTACGTCTAATGTGTCTTGATTTATCATTGTACATCATGGATTGGGCGCGCCCAATTGCCGATTTACTGTCACAATGTATGCAAATAGCCGTCATTGGCATAGGCCACCTTGGAATTTCTTCCACAAATTGACGTAGCCATTCCACCTCTTCACCAGATGTATCTAAGGCGATGAACTCAGATTCCATTGTGGACCGCGTTATAACAGTTTGCTTAGCCGATTTCCAAGCAATAGCCGCACCACCAAGCGTGAACACATGCCCGCTTGTTGATTTGGAATCCTTTATATCCGAAATCCAATTCACATCGCAGTATCCTTCGATAACTGCTGGATCTCGGGTATAATGCAGTCCATAGTCTCTTGTGTATCTTAAGTACCTTAGTAAACGAGTCATGGCTTTCCAATGTACCGCACACGGATTACTCGTGTACCGGCTTAGTCTAACCACAGCATAAGCCAAATCTGGTCCGGTACATGTCATAAGATACATGAGACTCCCAATCACCCTTGAGTACTCTAACTAAGCAACCCCTTTTCCTCTATTCTTAGCAAGATGAAGGGTAGTATCAACCGGAGTTTGAGACACACTCTTATCTCCCGCGTTGAACTTCTCAAGGATTTTGTCCACATAGTGAGATTGAATCAAGACAATACCATTTGGGGTTCTGATGATTTTTACACCAAGTACCACATCTGCGAGCCCCAAGTCCTTCATGTCAAATCTCGCTTTCAACATGTCTTTAGTAGCTTTGACTATTTTATCATCACTCCCGACGATAAGCATGTCATCTACATAGAGACACAGAATCACATAACCTCTAGGTGTGTCTTTCGCATAGACACACTTGTCGCACTCATTTATTTTGAATCTGTTATCAAGCATGACACGGTCAAACTTCTGGTGCCATTGCTTAGGTGCTTGCTTCAAGGCATACAAAGACTTGACGAGTCTACACACCTTTCCTTCTTGGCCAGGAGCGGTAAAACCCTCAGGTTGTTCCATGTAGATCTCTTCTTCTAAATCACCGTTTAGAAACGCGGTCTTTACATCCATTTGGTGAACCTCCAAATTTCGTAAAGTCGCTATAGCAAGCACCAACCTTATCGAGGTTATGCGTGTAACGGGTGAGTAAGTGTCAAAGTAATCCAGACCCTCCTTTTGTCTATATCCTTTGATCACTAGCCCCGCCTTATATGTCACACCCCCAATTTCAACTAACGGAGTTTTACCATATGGGGTCTGAACAAACCAGGATCCCAGTCCATTAGTTACACCAAACAGCCATTAAATATCAAAGGATTTTCATTATGTTAAAATATAATATAAATTCATAGTTTACAGAATGCGGAAGCATACACAAAAGGTTTAATATATACATGAAACAGTGTTATTTGAAATAATGTAACTTGGGTAGAAAACCATGACAGGGTTTTAAGGGCTTATGCATGCATACTCGTGATACTCGAACACCTGCGACCTGAGAGAAACATGTTTAAAGAGGAAGTGTCAACCAAAAGTCTGGTGAGTTCACATATGTACATATCTACAACTAGTATAGACATGTAGTACGAATTCAACAGTTTTATTCGTAGCTCAGTTATGTATATTACAAGTACAATCCATATCGTAGGTAGCTAGCCTAAGTTCATGTCACTAAAACGTTCGCAACCGAAGCTGACTAATAAAGTGTAGGAATTCATCCTTACGTGTTTTTGCCTTCCCCGCGTCTACTCGATCACGGTAAGTTTAGGCTGACATTGTCCTCAGTCCGACCGCCAGTCGGGTGTGCATCTCGTGCCCGCTGAGTGGGGTTTGTCAAACCCCAGTAGTACTACTCAACATTACCTCGCTTTTCACAATTAACGGTTCGATATGTAAGGACTTAGTTTTTTGGTGTCAAGCAAATCTAGTACATGTGATATGTCGGAAATATAAAAGCTGTCTAAAAACAGTAAGTAATTTGCATGTTCTCTCCCCCAAAAGAAAAGAGTAAAGTGGGGCCGTGAAACTCACCTTTGGGTGCACAACAATTCTTGATAAATATTAACAGCAAGTAGCAACTAGTAGGTCTTGTGTACTTTATCAAACACCTAACGAGCATATACGTATATAAGTGTGTGTTTAAACGAAAAATGACTAGGTCTAAATCAATGACGCAAATTAGGCAAATGAGTGTGAATTCGAGATCGAGTCGAGGATGGCACGTTGCCAAGTCCGAGTGATTACCAAAATGACATAAAAATATAATATTTACTAATATTATATATTTTCCAAATCCAAAGTTCAATATATTTAAATACCCAAATTTTAAAATCATTAATATCGTAACAACGATAAATGTACTATTTAGTTTACAAAAAAAAAATGCTCGGTTTATAACCACCAATATATATATATATATACATATATATATATATATATATATATATATATATATATATATAGGGAGAGGATCATTTGAGAACCAATTTGGTTTGAGAACTAAAAAGAACTAATTTGAGCCACATGTTTATTACATGTATCCCCCTCCCATGAATTGTAGTGGTCCCCCCCTGAAATTTGTGGTTGTGATTTAGTTCTCAAAAGTTCTCAAAATAAAAAGTTCTCATTTGAACCTAACCCTATATATATATATATATATATATATATATATATATATATATATATATATATATATATATTTATTTATTTATTTATTTTCCAAACGTCTCCAATTTATGTATCGATATAATCCATTTCGAATTCTCCTACTAACATATATATGTTTATAAAACACGGAACAATTAGTCAAAGTAGCTATATATGAAAACCTACGGTTCTAACCCAAAGCCAAAAACGATGAGTGGTTGGTTATTTTTTTTTCAAGAAAAATCCCAAAAAGATACTAAAATAAAACACGATAATAAAACCGGAAGTCACCAGACTCGATGAGGTGACCTCTAGTTCGATTTTCAGCGCCCAAACCAATAGACCAGACGATCATGAGAGCTTTTGATCATCACGGGAACATAAATCAGTTTTCAGAAAATTTATAAAAAGTTTGGAGGCAGGCGGCAATTTATGTATCGATATAATCCATTTCGAATTCTCCTACTAACATATATATGTTTATAAAACACGGAACAATTAGTCAAAGTAGCTATATATGAAAACCTACGGTTCTAACCCAAAGCCAAAAACGATGAGTGGTTGGTTATTTTTTTTTCAAGAAAATTCCCAAAAAGATACTAAAATAAAACACGATAATAAAACCGGAAGTCACCAGACTCGATGAGGTGACCTCTAGTTCGATTTTCAGCGCCCAAACCAATAGACCAGACGATCATGAGAGCTTTTGATCATCACGGGAACATAAATCAGTTTTCAGAAAATTTATAAAAAGTTTGGAGGCAGGCGGCAATTTATGTATCGATATAATCCATTTCGAATTCTCCTACTAACATATATATGTTTATAAAACACGGAACAATTAGTCAAAGTAGCTATATATGAAAATCTACGGTTCTAACCCAAAGCCAAAAACGATGAGTGGTTGGTTATTTTTTTTTCAAGAAAATTCCCAAAAAGATACTAAAATAAAACACGATAATAAAACCGGAAGTCACCAGACTCGATGAGGTGACCTCTAGTTCGATTTTCAGCGCCCAAACCAATAGACCAGACGATCATGAGAGCTTTTGATCATCACGGGAACATAAATCAGTTTTCAGAAAATTTATAAAAAGTTTGTTTATAAAAAATTTGGAGGCAGGCGGGTCTCGAACACAGGACCTCGATGATATTAATAACCAACGTACAGACCACCCGGCCAAATGCCCCCTTACGATTTGTGACCCGACGTTAAAGTATTTAGCAACAACGATTCGGGGGTCTTCTCCCCCAATAAAAACCCTATTTAGCCCAACCTCCATTAACAAGCAGAAAACTTTTACAGAAGCTTGTAGGGAATTACAAACGGACACCGGACACTAAGGTGGCGTTTGGTTTACGGAATGTAATGTAATTGGAATTGTAAAGTTTTTCTTTTAAAATTGTGCTTAAGTTGGGTAAGGAAGAGGTTTGAAATACAATGCATTCCTTTAATCAATGGAATTTGATGTCATGTAACTTTCCTTCGTTAAAGTGAAGGATTTCTAAATTCCATTAATTAAAGGAATTCATTGTATTTCAAACTCCCTTTTTACCCAACGTAAGCACAACTTTAAAAGGAAAACTTTACAATTCCAATTACATTACATTCCGTGAACCAAACGCCACCTAAGAATCGAATGCACCATGGGTTTTTAGGATTACCTCGGTGTATGGATGAAATCCGAACTTGAGAAAAAAAAACTACGGAGATGGAACACGGTTGTCGATTTGGACCCGAATGAAAATATCGAGATGGCAACGGTTCTGCGAGTTCATCGGAACGGTGTATGCTCAAAGGTGGTTTAACGGTGCTCGATCAGTCTTACAAGATTGTGATGAACCGGTCCTGGACTAAACGGGAATAACACGATCGGAATCGGGAATACTGTGTATCGGGTTTCCTTCGAGAATAAGGTACTTGAGAGAACCTTCGAGGATGATGATCTCCCTGATGAGAATTGTTATGATCCTAGTTATGGTTCATGTGATGGTTGAATGATTTGAATTCGTAACCGACAATAAAGGAAAGAAAAAAAAATATAACGATCGGAAACGGAAGTGTTGAAGGCGACGGCTTTCTAGGTTCCGAATTCAATACAATTACATATCAACTTTCCTGGAATGGCAATATTGGTCCTCCATCATTTTACATAATAGGAAGCAGGTTTCAGAAATGACAGGTGTAGTCCCTCCAAGTTTGGTTGGTCATCCTTAGTTTTAAAAATGATAATTCCGGTCCCTTAAGGTTTATTAATGAACTCTTAACGAGGTTTAACTGGGATAACTTTACGATGACTAAACGTGTATGTGTCAAAACATATTTAACGTGTAACATGTATAAACACATAACCCTTGATGTGCCACATAAAATTATAGGAATATAATTCCATATACTCTTGAGTTCACATAAAATATGAACATGAGATCTCAACCACGCATACATGACTTACATGAAATCACGAAAACATTATGCATAATTACGGAAACATTAAGCATAATTACGTGACACCTCGTCACATAAAATAATTGAATACAATGTACATATATATACCTATATATCGTATGAAATCATAAATATAATCGTCACATGAAATGACAAGATGTTCACATGAAATTATAGAATATGATTTACATAAAATTATTAAATATAAAACGTCTAGACACAAGTGCATGCTCGTATAGTGATGGTTACACAAACCCTAGTTTCCTAAAGTCAACACAGTCAACACATAAATGTTCACATAACATTTAATACAATTTACGTTCAGTTAATGCCAGGAAAAGACCTGAAAAGACGAGTTCTCACAGTATCCCCTTGTTGAGGAATTTTCGTCCCAAAAATTAAATAATGTAGTTAACAAGTTGGTCACAAAAGAAAAAAAAAATTCTCAGTTGTCACATCATCCCCTTGTTGAAAGAATTTCGTCCCGAAATTTAAATAAGTGACAATTGTTTGAACAGTCGAATTAGTTGTAACGTATCGAAAGAATTCAAGTTTCCTACTCCAAAAGGAGTGATTGATGTTATGATCAAGAATGTGTACGCGATATTGAGAAGGTGCCAAATGTTTAGAGGATTTCAAAAAAATTCGAGGCGAAATTATAGAACGTGGTTTTCCTATTGTCACACCCCAACCGACGGCGGAAGATGTCGGGGCGCGATGATTGTCCAAATGCACATGACAACTAAATCAAGTTGTAATACTTAAACATGCCCTTTTTCATTAATCAACTAAAGATATTGTACAATAAAGTTAAACATACAAAATACATATTAACTGATTTAAAGTCTTTAATCTAGGTCCAGCAATCCTAGCGTGATCACAACATAGCTCATGTATCGGTTCCTGCAACATGTATAAAATCAAGTGTCAACTACAAAAGTAGTTGGTGAGCAATCCTGGTTTAAGTATATATATATATTTTTACTGAAAAACATGCGAAGTGTCATA
The DNA here is from genome assembly GCA_039602395.1 of Deinandra increscens subsp. villosa. Taxonomy (NCBI): domain Eukaryota; kingdom Viridiplantae; phylum Streptophyta; class Magnoliopsida; order Asterales; family Asteraceae; genus Deinandra; species Deinandra increscens. The sequence continues at coordinate 43,363 of JBCNJP010008032.1, forward strand.
TGTCAGAATAATGGGAAACATAACATATCAGTATAATTGGCAAATAGAAAACCTATTAAAAACCTGTTAAAATCCCTTGAAATCCACCTATTGACAATTCCTACCACACATTATATAACACATAATTCATTCACAGAGCACATACGCATTTGCAATTGAGAGCCATTGGAAAGCTTTTCGATATAAGATACATGTTACACCCCGAAGTGAAAAATGAGAAAAGAGGCAGAGATTACTCACAATTCAGATTACCAGTTAAAGGAATCACCCTTTTAATGATAATAAGAATTGAATATATTGCATCACATACCAGTATTTAAAAAGGGGGTTTAGAATTACTCACCTGACGAGTTAATTGGAAACGAGAGATGGAACAAATTGCGAGAGATAACAAGCTGAAGATTATCCTAATGAAACGAACATGCTAAATGAATATAGGAACGCATGATGAATGAGGAATTAAAGGAGTTTAGGTTTTTGTGTGATAAAAAGACCATTTTACCCTTTTATTGGTAATTTATTTAATAATTAATTAATTTATCATTTTTGAGCTCATATACACTTATTATATGTATAAATATGTTCTAATACCAAAAGTCAAGTTTCAATACTTTCTGGTTTATTTGATATTTAATAATCATATTCAAAACCCTAATTTTGAAATAATTATCAAATAAATAGTAAAATATTTTATAAAATTAAATAAAATTAGTGATTTTACTTAGAATATTATTTTATAACATATCTTAAAAGATTAACCCAAAAATTAACTTGTTTGTTGGGTTTTCGTAAAACAACGTCATAAAAACCCTAATTTTGATGTATTTATTAAATAAATATCAAAACAATTTATAAAATTGTAAAAACTTAGGGCTTTATTCATTATGATATATTATAATATTCCTCAAAATAGTAAACCTTAATTCAATACCGTTTACTCAATTTGGGCAGAACAACGACCCGAAAACCCTAATTTTGGCACATTTTTATATAAAATACCAAACATTTAGATGTCATGAAATTGACTTAGGGGTTCTTTAATATATGTTATAACACCATATCCTTCAAAAATTCAGACCCTAACTCATTCCCGATTACCCAGAATTGAAGAAACAAGTTAAGAACCCTAATTTTAAGCATAGATCTAGAACTTGATTATAACAACAAGATTAACAGAAATTGATAGAGGGCTTTTGTAGAGCATACCAAATAACGTGGGACTGCAGGAGATTAGCCTTGAAGAACTTCTGGATCGAACGTAATTGAAGGAGGAAGATTCGGACGGGTTTTAGGGTTTTTAAGAGATGTTCTTGTGAATTTGCGAGTTTTAGATGATGATTTGAGGTCCCTTTTATAGTTACAGGTGCGTCCTAATGTTCTTACACGATATATGGTGACTAATTCGTCAAAATCGACACCTGGAATGGTGAAACTTAGGCTCCAAGTCGAAAACGTGGCTCAAAAACGGACCAACACTAATTCTGCGACCTGTAGCTGTGTCGCGTATCGCGCCAAACTGCATATATCTCCTCGCGATACGCGAGGGGGGGAGGGTAGGCAGATTTTTGTTTTGTTTATTTTTTTTTTCTTTTTAACCGTTCGCTACTCGTTTCAACTCGATAACCTCTAAAATTTTACGAGCAACTTTTATTAACCTTATAAAACACTAGGGAACATTAAAATATGATTTTTGAAATTTACGTGACTCCCGGTTATTAACGAATTTGAACGAAAAACGATAAATTCATTTATTTGCGTTTTAATTAACAAAATCGATCCAAAATTCAACCAATTGGTTTTCAATGTTATAAAATGATTGTAGGATATTTTAAAATATATATTTTGAGATAAAAACACCGAGATTCCCGGTAAACGATAAATTGAATATCGAAATGTGACGCCCACTCCCAGACTTGGCCCTAGGAGCGGTCACGCATCGGATTTACTCATGAACACAAGGTACAACAGAGATAACTAAAGCAGCGGAAATAAAAAACTTTTA